>JAQGBJ010000646.1:0-35435 GCA_034698345.1 Sphaeridia pumilis | reverse complement strand
TCAATGCCCGTGGCACAGCGACGTCTCATTCTTTGAAATCCATCAGCCATCAGCAAGATGAACAAAGGTGCCGCGGTACGGAACGATCGAAACAGCAAGTCAGAAGACGACGAAATGTATGGATCGCAAACGTCTCCACCTGGAATCATGACGAGGCAACGGGCATTATCAGAATCGGCTCCTGTAAACGATACAAAAAGTCAATCAAAACTCATACACCAAGTAATAGAGCGCAGCGAAGTGAACAAGACCAAAATTCACTTCTCCACTAACTTACGTCAAAAAACATTTCCTCCTCATTACCATTAACTAAGCGGTTTCGGTTTGTAGGACCCTGATCAACGAAACTGGCCCACAGATTAATGCATCAAGGCTCAAACGTAGAACAGATGGAGCCCAGCGAAGGCTTTCCAGTCAGAACAAAGACGTTTTAGCATCAAATTAGCCCGTCGACACTCTGTAAACGAACAAAACCTTGCTCATTAAACCATCCCCTTCACCCACTGATTATGCAATTAAATCAAGTCAATCATTTCAGAAACAAATTTTATGCATTCATTTACCATGATCATAGCGCGGTTTCAAAGCCAAAGGTAAACAGGTTTCCGTAATTGCCATGTTGGTCGTGGTGAGCTCCATGTCCAATCAGAACAGCATCTGGACTTCGTGTTCAGAGACTTCACAAGGCTAAAATTAAACAAAACAGAATTAGCTTTTCTGGATCAACGTTTCAATTCAGTCAGTCAAATGTAATTGATACCTTTGAAAGTCTCACAGTTATGGCGCAGGTGTCCGAAGACTTTGGATTGAAGCCTCCCGTCAGCTTCTGATAATTGCTTTTTTGCCCGTGCCGGTTTCTATAGAATCGTCGAAGAAATGATGATAATAGCTCAATACACTTCCGTCCCTGTCATAGAGCAACCCCCATGCTTCCACGTGTAGGTGGCAAACCAAGCTCCGAGTGTGGTAATTCCGGTGAATTATTGAAAAATCCCATATTCCACAGTACCAGTCAAAAGGACAAACGATTTAAACAATTCAGCATTACCCTCTGCACTTTCAACAATTACTCTTATACCGATGATGTCCCCTACCGTCAACATTCCAAGTAGTAACCAGCCCAATTTCCTTTCCTTTAAAATTGTTCTTTATATAATAAGTTGCTTTGCTTATTGCCCCATAGTGTCAATAGCGATCACCAGGGACACCTCAGAGCCAAGTACCTTCCGACACGGAGCACCAATGGCGTTATTGTTGTCCGTCTCCGTCATTCCTTCTTCCTGCCCTCCTAACTGGATCATATAAGGAGCGACTTGAGTTGTAAAAATGTTACTTGCCGAGTGATGAATGACCAACTTGTTGATGCGGGTCATCTTCATAGTCATCGCTTCATCTTCCTAGTGCCAGTCCGATATTGTCTCCTTCCCATTGTTGAATAGCTTTCATTATTCAATTCTACCTGAACAAGAGTCATAATTTTATATGAGCGCTCATACCGGCTACCACCAGGACGTCACGAAACCAAACGTATAAACCCAGTTTGCCCTACCACTTTCTGTCTCAATACATTAGTGTGAACTACAGCGTCGGAAAAAGCATTCAAGTTCCTCTTATTTTGCCCTCAACATGTCTTTTAATAAATGTTTCCAAAAATTTGGAAACTACTGCAATACTTTATCATCATGAACAATGAACGTTAGACATGTCAATGCTATGTTATCGGTGTGTAAGAAAAATATAAACAAGGTTCGCTCGAGTCTCTAGGTACAATCGCATACCTAACTTCAGAATGTATTCCTGTAGCTCAAAACTATACCAGCTAACTTTTGAAATCTTTTGAGAGCAACGTCTAATCGAACACGAATAATGTAAAAAGCTACTCATTTGAAACTGAAGTCTTCTTGAGCATGATGGCAGAGTAGAGGTTGTCCTCGTCCTCGTCGCTGAGGCTCTTCAAATCTCCTTCGAAAACACAGAAAGTGATCTCACGCTTGCCGACCAACAAGAATCGTTCATTTCTACCAAGCCAGTCGCGAAGTTCGTTCTTGACTCCATCAGGGAAGTCACTGCAAACGAATGGATGTTTTTACGTTTGAAAAATGGATTTTTCGAAGCTTCAAACCACTACCACGCAAAACTTTGCTTATATACTTACCGTACCCCAAAAGCAATGCCACTTTCTGAATCGTCGCCCTTGGTCTCAGTCTCAACCAGCAGCAGCACGTTGCGTACCGGAATTGAATCGTCATAAGGTACGTGATGCCAGGTAGTGCCCATTTCTTTCTGACCAGCAAATCTATTTCAAACAAAATCACGTGTAGTAATGGAAATAAGAAATGTTCCAAAATATCTTGAATCAAGAACTTACAGAATTCGACCTTCATCGAACAGGAAAATCCACACGCGACCATCAGTATCACTGGGAGTCAAGATAACTCCCCGCGAATACGTAGCTTTTGTATTTACAGGTCCACCATCAAGGTCATCGCGATCGGAATCGGAAGTATCTCCAGCTTCTTCAAAATCTCTTGCATCTTCCATGAGTTCCACAATTATGTGCTGTAGATACGAAAAAACACTAAAACACTGAAGCATTACAACTTCTTTGCAAAATTCATGTGAACCAGGGAATAAAGAGAAAAGAATATTGAAAATGCAGCATACGGAATAAAGTGCTCCAATATCTTCCGCGTCCGAGCAGTCAACTTCGGCTTTCAAAAATTGACGCTTGAGACAGGTTTGAAGTTCAGCTTCAGCGCTTGGATCAAGTTCTTCGTACAGGGAAACCACCAATTTTGTAGGTTCCAAAAACTGTGAAAAGGATACGATGTCTGTATTAGCAGTGAACATCAACTTGCATCGCTCAATCAAGGCTGCCATCTCAGGATCCTCCTCCTCCAGTTCATCAGCTTTTTCGTCGGTTTGGTCAGTATCAACGAGATCAAGGGCCTGAAAAATCGAATTCCAGTCTTTTTCAAAAACCGAAAACCTGACAAATCCTCGAAAGTGGTAGAATTCCTACCGCAAGTTGCGATCCGAGGTTGCGGTCTGCAACATCGTCCCTTAGCTCTCTTGCCCCGTCATCCTTATCATCACCGACTTTTACGTCTTCAGCGGAACCCTCTTCATTTCCTTTCGCCCCATAGAGCCAAGTCTTGAGCTTAGACAGCATTTCCTTCTGAAGAATCAACGTTTATCTATGAGAATAATTAAAAAGATATCAAACATTTTCCATGCATAAATTGATGTAACCGTCTAGAACATTCCTCCAATTTATCCACCTATGCATACATTTTCCTGCTCAACTTCCCCATTAAAATTACAAAGCTTCTCTACATGTGCATGTAACGTTTTCTCACATAACTCTCTGACACGTTTATCGACACCTTGTTATCACCTTCTATCGCTCGTCTCATCGGCAGGCTCGTCATCATGGTATAACGAAACACGCCCGATTTCCTCCTTCCTCCTATCCTACCCCATTGCAATTAAGGCTCTAATTAAACGACTCATTATCACCTTCACACTAACAGCGATAACAATTAACTCGGAAGCTATAGTCGCTGCGTAGCGTGCAACGACAAATAGCAACGGTAGCTTGAAAATACAGACTGCAGACCTGAAAACACGAGAACAACATTGAATTCAAACCTTTTGCATCAAACGGCATGACTTAATTACACGATAGCTAAAATAATAATGAATTCCTTTCACCTATCGCCACCGAGGCATTAATGGGTATGCATGACGATCGCCGCGTTCAACCCCAAGTGGGCGTTCCGCGATCACGGTGAAAGCAGGAAACCGAAACATGTAAATACTGTATTTACCCTGAAAAGAAAGCCATGTTTAGTCACACCATTTTTGTGTTCATCGGTCTGCAAAAGGCAGGTCATTTATTACCGTCTACGGCCATTGATGACTTCCGTGTAATAGCTTTAATCAGCAAATGAACGGCCTCAAATGTTGCGCTCTCCGTCGAGTGGGTTGGTCACAAGTATTTTGCTCGACTTCC
The DNA here is from genome assembly GCA_034698345.1 of Sphaeridia pumilis. Lineage (NCBI taxonomy): Eukaryota > Metazoa > Arthropoda > Collembola > Symphypleona > Sminthurididae > Sphaeridia > Sphaeridia pumilis. Next base: position 31,420 of record JAQGBJ010000646.1, on the reverse strand, counting down.
TATTTGCTATAACAAAAATGCGCAAAGATCAAGTGCATTATAGCAATAGCATGCAATAGCATGCATTATGCGACTTTGCTCCAATTCCCATTCACGATCCTTCTTTTTGAACACGTCCGTTTCGTTTCAGACCTTCGAAATCTATCCTCACCAACAACTTGCCTAAAAACAAACCACAATAATTAATCACAATCAAACAACAACCACCAAACTTGTTATCTCTTTGTCACAAACCTTATCTTAACAGGTAAAGCTGCAGGAACAAGCATACCTCATCTGGGCGCCGCCGCCATCCAGCTTTCATTGATTCTTCGCCCAGAAACTTTAAAAACGTTCAGCCAAGTCAACGCATGTATTCATTTGATTCATACCTTCCGAGACGACCAGACAGACCTAATGCCATCAGCTCCTAATGTCATCATTATCTACAAACAGACATAATGTATCTCTAGTTACACGATAACACTTCAACTGACTTTACGGAAAGGGGTTGTACTAATACAGGGCCCGATTTCTCACACGCGATTACAATTATCCCATTACAGCTGTTTGTACTTGACAGAGGCAAATGTTTCTTTGTTTCTTGAGCTCCAGGCACCTTCTTGCCGTCATCCTAACCAAGTGTCGCTTCCTGTTCCTCTATTCATGCTGTTCGGGAAACATTATCACATTACTTGGACCAGCTTGAGCTTCCCCAGAATGAACTAAAGATAATAAAGAATGAATTTACCAAAATGGCAAATCCCAGTCCAGCCCAATCCATGTACTGCAGTCGGCGAGTGGAATAATATCCTTAAACTGCCGGCACTAATTATCTGCAAAAATTGTGAAAATGAGCGTACAAATGGAATAAAAAAAGAACCACATGGCATTTTTGACAGCATAAACTTACTGCACAGGTGCTACATTGGGCTCAAGGGGCGGAGCTCTGCTGTCTTCTGTGATGACTTCATACTTTATCTTGGCGCAGGTGAATTACCATGTCGCTGAGACGTAAGATCATGTCAAGGCACGCTGCGACTGACAAATAACTCCCTCACTTATCTCCAATCTTTGGACAGACATGGTAATAAATAAAAATAATGCGAAAGTAACGCTGAACTTTGAACACTGGCTGTCATGGCCTTTGCTTGCGCTACACCCAAAGTAGTTTTTGACATCAGATAGCTTCTGCAGCAACGGTTAAACAGCTCCCACGTATCATCTCAGCAGCCCATCGTCTGTCGTGTGGGTGAATTCTGATGGTTCTGAAAGCCAAAAAGATTATGTACGATTAGCAGAACGTAGATCACAAGATGCCTTTAAGTATACGTAAAAGAGAGAATAAATACAGTAACCAAAATAAGTGTCTTAAAAGGCAAAAAAGATGAAAGGATAAATAATTTGAGCAACTTCTCCAAGATTAACAGATCATGCACGAGTCGAGGAGCACGCATTGGTGTTTTCTAAATGAACAGGAACAAATGGAAGAAAAGGATATAGTCACTTTTCAAGAAGGCTAATAGTATACCCGTCATACCCTCACCGTGAAAAATTGAACACCCAATCTTGCACAATTACTGTAACTAAGCATCCCATTCATTCCCAATTCTCATCCGTGACTGTCATCAGACGTTCAGACGTCGTTCTAAGTGTCATCATCATCTGAAACCAAAGCCATCGAATACAACTAACATACAAATAGCAGTCGTCAAAACTCTGGTACATTTAGACTACATCTACCGAATCCAGTGGACATTCAGAACAGCACTAAAATCCCCGAAATACTTTTCCCGAAGCAACAACGACATCCACCCTTTCAAATCGAATTCACTCCACGGACTCCATTGCATATCAAACAATGCTACATGTATAACTATGGTTTTCCCGAAATATTTCTCTCAAAGAGCATGAACTTTTACTTACTTTTACTAGTCTTGGTTCAAAACCCATAATTACTGTCTGTCATCGAGAAAGAACCAAACGTCATAAGCCAATCCGCAGGGCAAAATATAAGGACTCCTGTCAGGAAAACCAACAAATATCATTATATCATGTCACCACTAGACCATACTGACAGCTACTATTTGATCTCATTTACATTTATCGTGCCAAATTTCGACAAGTGGATCAAAGAATATTTCAAGCTTAAGCTCACGCGATGTCAATCCATCTTTTCATCATGCATTCTAAGCTCGGGAACGGTTCCAGACATTTGTAGCTCTTTTTCGACTCACTTTTCGCAAGTATTTCATTACATTTCAGCTTCAACCCTTGAAAAATTAAAGTTTCAGTAATTGAGTTCAATGTCTAAAACAGTTAAATCATATACTTTGCAAAGCACACTTACCAACAACAATTACTTCAAAAAAGTTTGGAAACGGACTGACGCACTTGATTGGTTGCCTTGATCAAGCCTGAGCCTGAATTTTGCCTGCCTATATCCGTTTCTTTCATTCAGGTCCAAATGCCGCTGCTGATGAACCTTTAACTGCTCCCGATACCGGCGCCAAAAAAGCTGAAAAAGAACTGGATCTTTGCCTGCCTTTGCTTTCTGAACCTAACCATGTTTATATTATAAAATTGAAATTTTACAACAACCTAACTTTGCTTCTTCTAGACGGTTACAGCAAATATACCACACACGAAATTGTTATCAACCACACATATTTCACCTTTGACCTTACCTTTTTCAGAATAACAATATGGATTAACCGAAACTTCAAAACTGGAAATTCTAACTTGAAATTAAATGAAAGTTACCAACAGACCAAGTCAAATGTGCGATGGAACGTGCTCAAGCATGTGCATCAGTCACCACATTCCTTATGCATTATATCGCCAAAGTAGGTCTATAGCGCACATTGGCAAAGATTTGCAAATTTCAAATTTACCGCTCTGCTAAAACAACAACATTAGAAGTGATCTACCACAGCCAACGTTTCATTGTTTACTTTTTGCATGGCATGGGCATATGTCAAATTATGAGAATCCAATGGATCACCCAAAATGCGCTAAGGAGGAGATTTATGGGTGGCCGTTGATTTCCGTTAACTTGAGCACCGAATATCACTGAAACTCCGTTTGTGGTCTTCGATTCCGCCAAGTGGATTGGAGTTCAACCGAGTAAAGTCAGTCAATTGGTTTCTTCGGTTGGACTTGTGCTTGTAACGCGTGTGTGGCAACCAATTCTTGGAGGTGCATGCCGCAAAGCGGATGTTAATTTCAACATTTAGTTTAAGCGAGATAAAGGTTTTGCATGGTTAATGGTAATTCATCAATTAATTAAGAATCAAGTGGAAAATAAAGTGCATTGATCATTCAAGAAAAGTGTCAAAAATATTGGGAGCTTCAACCCCTTGAACCGTTTCACTATCTACAGCGATATTCTCAGGTGAATCCTCACCAAGTTATGTATTACTAGAATTGGTAACCGAATTCAACTCAAAGAAATCTAGAATTTTGAAACTTACGGTGAATAATTCAAGGATATTAATGTATTCAGGTTGTGAAACCTTGCAGATCATGCGGACGCATGTGGACTTGGAAGACTCTTCGGACATGGATCCATTCCTGGGCATGCAAGACGTTCCAATGGATCTGAGCAGCAAAGACTTCACTTCAATGTCGATCCCAAGTTGGTTCTACAATGGTGTTCCTCATGGACTGTGGAATTCGTGGCACGGAGTATCTTCTAACGGTCAGGTTTCAGTTCTTCCTCCACTTTCAGTTTAATCATGGCATGAATTCAGTCATTCGCGCTTGGTAGGGAAAATGTCCATAATCTTGGTTTTAAAGTTTTAATTTCCAGTATGCTTTCTGGCCCAAGGAGCCATTGATATTGCTCAGTTGAACCTCTACACCATTTAACCGTTTGTGCAAACTCAAACGGCCTCTGACCAACAACCGCGGCGATAAACGTAGATCCTTTAGCCAATGGCAGCAGTAGTCATAATCAGATAGCCGGCCTCTTGAAAATTACGTTCATCCCTCTTTGTTGAACCCATCATCAGAACATTTGATCCGCAAGGACAGCAGCAGACAGTCTGTCAGAACATTCGCCCGAGAAGGGGGAGAAGAGCTCGTTGAATTGGTCATATTTCTCAAATGGCCAACACCATCAAGGCTTGGTGCCATGTTCAGAGGGCTTCATTGTATCAGATTATTCTGCTAAACTTTGCCATGTTGTTAAATGACGTAAACAAGCTTAAAGCGCATCTGTTGAGCAGTTGAAAGAGCTCTTGTTGTTGTTACTAGCTGTATATTCCACATGACATGTCCATTACTTTATATGAACTCCTTAACGCCTTTGGTGTTGTTGTTGGTGTCTGATTGCATATTCAAGAGTTTCAGGACTCCAGTCAGATTAACCAGGACCAAGAGTAGTCGCTGCTGAACTTGTTCACCACAGCGCTCTTGTCGCACTTTTAGCTGATTAATGCAACGTTCCGAGAGCTTTCTAATCATGGATGCAAGTGTTAAAGTATGCCGCATCCAGCAGTCCTCCTTTGATGTGGTACCACCGAAATTCGTTAGTCGTCTCTTATAACCCGTTGTAATCCCAATGTTGTTACTTTCTTAAATCAAAGCTTGAATGACCATTGTCTGTTGTTTGTAGCAGGACTTTTGATTTTGACTTGTGGTGCTGCTGCCACCGGCTGATTTTTTACTTGCTGCCATTTAAGACAAATCAAGCCCCTGATTATCAGAAGAGAATCCTGCCACTTGTTCGCGTCAAGAAGATTCTCCTGTACAGTGTGATAATAATGGGGAATAGCAATAATTTGCTCCGTCTCAAGATGATGATCACTTCTTCAAAAGGTGTTCAACGGGTGCCCGGAAGCGGCACTTTTGACTTTTTGAGCAGAACCCATGCAAAATAGCCTCTTCGAAGTTGTTAGTCATTATTGGAGGAGCAGGAGCGTAGGCGTGCATTCTTGTAGCATTGCAAGTGCACTCTTGAGCCCAAGGGCTCCAATTGTTGTTGTTGTTGAGAATAATTAGCAATTAGTGTTAAAAGCACCTCCGGAACTTGAGATGAATTTGAATTAGACCTCGTTGAAATGGTGGAGAATTACATGGGTCTCACCTAGAGGATTGAAATTCTTGCAGCTTTTAAAAGACGATTAGGTTCAGGGTTTTGGGTTTCAGTGGGATGGACAAAAGCTTTGAATTAATCAGCTACTACTACAACTTCGTCCTCCTGTATTGCCATTGTATTATATCCTCAGAAAACTTGTTGATTAACCATAGCTAACTACTTGATCTCTTGTGGTATTTTTCAGTTGGGGAAAAGTTGCTCAGACGTCCGTTGAAGCCGAGATGCTTTCACTGTTTCGGCGTGGCGGGAACCGGTTGTCCATGCTCAACTCTGGCTGGCAAACTGTGATGACGAAAGGATTGGGATTTTGGTCAGGTCTCGTTGGGGGAAGTAAGGTGTGTATATAATCAAAGGGTAGCACTTAATAATTTTCCTGTGGTTGCTCCGTTGATAGGTGGTGGAATGATGTGCAAACGAGGCTTGTCCGTCGACGGTATCTTAATTAATACATCCAAAGGTGTTTCCTGCCGTCTTTCTTGTTCGAGCTGAAGCTCGATGGCTCCATTTGATGGAGTCAGTCAGTCCGTCAGTTGTACATTCGCCGTGCTCAAAAACAAGGGCGCTATTTATTGAAGCTTCTCGTGATCACCCCGTGAATATTTTCGGTGATGTAATACAAGAAGAATCGGGTAGTGAGGAAGTACAAAGTGGTGTTGTCACCAAAAAGAAGACGACGAGAGGGGATCCACCAGCCAGTCAAAGCGACTATTAGTTAACACTGGTACTGTGAATGGATAGGGCGGGACAGGGATATTACGTCAAGGGTCGGCCGGGTGAAATTTCCGAATTAAAAGGCGATAATAGATCGGGTTCTGGTTACGTCTCTTGTTATTCCTTACGCTCACCATCGATGCTATTCTATACAACGTTAGTTGAATGAGGCACGGGGAGAGGGAAAAGTGGTGGTGTGGTGGTGGTGGCAGGAATGGTGTTGTATTAACTTGGTTGGGGCAAACCCACGACCACTTTCCATGTACAACCCATTCTACAGTCAGTATTCACGTTTGTACCAACGAGGCGACGCTACTTAACATTTAAAAGAGTGCCAGAGCCGATTAGTGGAGTGCCGGCAGGTTGGACCTTTCGGACGTGTTGTAGGACGCCGCCGCCGTTTGATATTCTGCTGCCCTTGGAAACCTTCCCTTGGTAGGGCGGCACTCGCCATGGATTCCGCATGAGCGAATTTCAACCAATATCCTCTTTGGCATTTAATCGGATAATGCGAGGTCGGGAACTATATAAAAGCAAAAGTGCAGTGGATCAAAAATAGGACTGACTAGACCGAATATATATATGGATAAAAGGGTCCGCTGAGCAAAATTTGTGGGAGCGAAGCTCGTCTGTTTATTGCGGTTTACCCTCTATTGACTGCTCGTTCTGATAGATGGACCAGAAAGTAGAAGAAGGTTCGGTGACAAAGCGGCTACTTCTGATGGATTTTCGGTCTACTAGTGTTACATAAAGGTTGATTGATATAGTGGCGAGATATGAAATTCGGGTGGATGAGTAATGATGCGAAATGTGCTGCTGCTCTTGTGGTGGTGATGGAGTTTGTGGAATCGGAGGACTTCAGGAGCTGAGATTTGAAACGTTCCAGTTGCTCAGTACAGTATTGGAAGTGAACTTTTTGGTGACCAAATGGTTGGATCGTTTGGGATCCTTGTGAAATGGAATAAGTCGGCTAGTTGGAGTGAAAGTTGAAAAGTGGATGGTTTTGGGGTATTTTGGATAGTGTTTTTAAAGACTTTTGCAAGTCATGGATCATCAGCACGAGAGGTTCAAGGAAGAGTACTTCCGGCTTCTAGGTAAGCTAAAAATTTGGGAATTTAACGTACTATTTTATTTTAGGAGCTTAAAAAAGGTGGGGAAAAGTTTAAACTTGGAGGAAATAAGAAAAGGGTTGAAATAGCGTGTAAGAGTGGCATGATAAGGGGATGATGGAAGGTGTGAAATAATTTAGCAAAAGTGTTAAAGCCATGTAGTGTACAACCTTGATTGCCACTTTTGATATATACTTGGACATGAATATTTCGTGTAAGCAAGCACTTTTGAAGCCTCCAGAGTTGTGTATAGTTTGCAATTTAATTTAGCATCACAGGAGAAGCGACAGGTGTTTATTTTTTGTGTTATCTTTCTGTTGTGAGTTGGGTCACGCGATTTGTGCGAGCGAGAAAAAATGGCAAAGCGTAACAAGGGAGCTAAACAAAGTGGAAAAGTTGTATAGGCTTCAGGAACTAGTTGGCGGACGTTCATTATAATGTATTATTATAGGCTTAGCCTTTTTGCATTATAATTAATTGGTGGAGTAGAAACTAGACTTGTTTCGCATCCATTGGATTGCATCGAAAGTTGGTTTCATCCCTTTTGATATATAATTTAATGACTGATTGAAAGGTGGAGCAGATTTATATATATTAATTTGAGAGATAACAGGACAAGTTTTGACGACACTTTTACTAATATTTGGACACATTTCTGGTTTTTAATCTCTGATTCGGATCTTGCTCCTGCTATATTGTCGATTGTTCAATTAGGTTGACAAAAAGGCGTTGTTTCTCTCTTCTGTATACGATTCTTGTTGACTTGTCAAAATTTCCAATTTTTGAAGGATCGTTGTCGTTGTTAGCTGATGACGGGCGATGTAAGGGTTTACGAACGCTGTTGATATGACGAATTTAGGAGCGTGGGCGGGTATCAAAAGTTGAATCAAGTTTACATCAAGATTCCTTTGGCTGCTCCTGGCTGCTGTTCCTGTTGATATGGTGACTTTAAAAGTGTCTAAATATGGAAGTGTCTGATGGTGAAAAAAGAAGATCATGACGACAACTGACTTGACGACATTTGAAACTGTTGCTTGTCATCATGGTTTTTAAATGACACGACGACCACAAACAAGAAAGCAACATTTTTTGAAGCGTAGGCTTTTAAAGTTGGCAGTATAGTATATACAGCAGTATCGTTGCTAACAAACGGTAGCCCGCTGTGATGATAGCCTTGCTTCTTATTCTTCTTCTTCTTCATCTGATGATGCATGTCTTTTCCAATTATTTTGAGATGAAGTTTTTATTCGGAATTCAAGATTTAACACGGGCTGGCGTGTTGGAATGTGGGTAAAGAATTTTGATAATCAGTTACATAAGAAGTTGCTTGGGGAACCGTGTTTAATTGCTAGCTTATTTAGAATGAAGGCTAGAAGAAGAAGTTGTTGAGGGCGTATGCTTTGTATGTGTCTTTGGAGAAGATCCGGCGGTGCTGCTGGAATCACAAGAAGAATTAAGACGTTGTTCAGAAGAACAAGTTGTTCTTGTTATTCAGTCAGTATTCCCGCACTTGATTGAAGACAAGCCGTGGCTGATGTGGTCCGATGAGGTCTGTTAGTGGTGGAGAAGCGTGAAATTTCAAGTAGGCTTTGAGTGGCATGGGGAGGGGGAAAAGGTCGTCTTGAGTCTTGGTGGTGGTGGTGGCGGAAGAATGCATGTAGTTGTTGTGGTTTCCACGATTAGGTAAAGCGGAGCCGTCACTTGTTCAAGTATATTTACACTTCCGGTTAATTAGGTGTAACAGCGGGAGAAGACTCGAGACCATAAGACATTGAGGCTGTCGGAAGTTGCGTCACAATGACAACCCTTCCAGACAAAGTACAAGACAGCGTACAACAGAACAGAACAAGTTTGATAATAATTTTGACCCAGCTCCGTCAGTTCCAAGTTCCAGTTGATATTATTATACTAATTGATTTCAGTGGTGGAATAATAAAAATTGTTTGTGAAAGTCTCGGAACGAAGAACATTTTGAAGGACATGGGACAGGCGTCAGATTCTTTAAATATTTAACAAGGTTTATAAATATGAATTTAGATATCGTTGGTTCGATGCTGTAGTTAGCTGAAGGAAATGGTGTCGACGTTGCTGCCGCCAGAAGCTCGTAAATTTAGGTGAATTATTCATGTATCAGATAACGGTGGATTCCTAGGGCAAATAAAGTGTCTAATAGAGCTGGTTTTGTTGTTGTGGCAGTGTCGTCGTATCGTATCGGGTGACATTATGTAATAATATTATGTATATAGCAAGTCAGGATATCGTTTCCGTATGTGAAATTGCAGTTGCTGATAAAGCTTTGGCATTTGCGAGAAAATAGTAGCAGTAGTAGTAGCGAAAATAGAAACCAATGTTTGTTTAGACTAGATTTCGCTAATTAGTGTCTTGGATAAATCTGATGGCGATTATTTAATAGCTCTATAGTTGACTGTATAGTATCGGTAGCGCTTTCCTCTGTTGTTTCAAAAAGCCATAGAGCTTGAAAAATTCAATGGACATGATCATGATAAGTGTGATGATGTATTATTGACGTGTGGTTCAAGTTTGATAGTTGGTGGACTCTTGATAATGGGACTGGCGAGTATTAATTAAATGATGAGATGATGAGTCGAGTTGATAAATGTAGGCTGATGATGATGGGCAGTCAAACATGATGAGGAGAGCTTTTGGTAGTTTGATAAGGACGATGGGGACAAGAGTGAGAACTGAGTTATTGCGTGAAGAACTTCAGGCTTGGGGCTTCTGGAGGACTGGAGGAAGTGGAACATGAGGTGGATGGAAGTTGGTGGCTTCCAGCAATGTTTCTAAATGGGTGCCTGAGGAGACAGAGGTTGTGGTGGTGGTGACTAGGGCTGTGGATCTGATCAAAGCTAGTTGGTTAGTTATCGTGGTCGATTATTAAGTCATTAAAAGATATATACACGAGATGATGAGGTGGATGATGATGACGGTGTGATGGTATAAGGATAAGGATTTGACTGATTGAGATGTTGGGAGGAGGGCTTTTTTTGAACGGTTGTATTATTATTGTTGTCCATTTGCTGCTCCTGCTGGAGAAAGAAGAAGAGGTTTACGCGAGGGAGTTGGGTGCCATGGAGAGCATTGTTGCCGACTCACGCCGAACGTGATGTTCCAGTAAAGACGAAGAAGAAGAAGACATTGTCAAAAGTAAGTTCGGCGGCGGTGGTGGTAAAAGACGTGACAGGTGAGAGAAAGCTGAGGATAAGAGAAGAAAGAAGAAGAAACAATTGAGCCACAAGACTTTTGATTGTTTCTAAAAAGCTGATGATGACGGAGATTGCTGGAGAATGCAAAAGTGTCTTGAAGATATTGGCTGGTCATGATGAGTTGGTTATAAAATAATAATGTTATGTAACCGTAAGAAGGACGGGGATTGTTTGGATGAGAGTTTGCTGATTTGGTCCAAAGAGATTTTGTGGAAGCTTGTTAATGGAATACTTTGAAGGATGTAGTAGGTATTCAATAAGGATGGTATCAGTAACGTATTGTATTTTGGCGTGGACAGTTAATACAGGAGTGAATTATATTGAGCTGTTAAAAGACGGAGTCGACGGAGTGGGGTGGTGAAGGTGGGTGAAAAGTAATTATTTCTATTATTGCAGTTCCGCCCATAGTTGAACAACAAGACATTATTATCCGTGTTGGGATCAGTTTTCCCCGGAGGTTAGTCAGCGAGCTTTGAAGCCTTCTTGTTCCAAGATGGGCTTAATTTATTGGAAATTATTGCGCTCGAGGTGATAACAAGAAGGAGGCGAGTGGGTTTGTTGAAAGTTTGAATATTCAGCTGGAGAAAAAGGGTTGAAATATAGATGAAGATTTTTTGTGAAATATTATGTGAGGCAACAAAGAAGTTCGGACTCTAGTCGGACTTTACAGACGGAGGTGTGTTGAACATACTGTGTTGGAGGGTTGGGCTGAGTTTGGTCTGGAAATTTTTAAATGGAACAATAGTTCCGAGATGCCACAAGTCTTGAGTAATTTTCATGTCAGAGGTGTTGGTTGTTGGTCAAAAGGCTGGATATATAAGCGTGCAGGAATATTCAGTCAGGAACATTTTTAAACGTTGATCATCATATGTGTTTGATGAGAATACAGGGATAGATTGGCACCGCTGGGTATCCCATTCGTGACTACATGACTTGTTGGCCTTATGGCCAGGTGAGCGATGGAGGGAATGATTATTGGGAAGTCTTGTCGATGTGGACTTGGCTGAATTGGGCGGCTGGAAGTTGGAGACGAAGAGGAACTGTTGGAAGAACAGATATACATGTACGCTTGTGCTGCTAGCTGAATGAAATAGATTGACGGGTTGGTGAATAAGTTGTTAATCATGGTGAAATTTGAATCGAGCACGAAAAGGTCGTCGTCAGTTGTTGTTGGCGTTGGATATGTGTGTACCTGAGAAAAGTAATTGTTGAAGAAGATGATGATGATGATGGGTCCTGACTGGACACGAGTCTGAGGTCCAGCGGACCTCAGAGGGGACCACCGGTCAGTGTTGCTGCGTGGGGGATTGAATGGGTGGCCCCGCACCCTCGAAATGGGTACCAAAATGAACGTGGAGCAGGGCCAGGGGTCACATTCGCCAAATGCCAACTAACTAAATTCAGTTTGATTCGTACTGATTGTAAATTGGGATGCGTTTATATACGTTGGAACTTTGTACGTGAGAATACCTGGGTCGCTGATGACTTGATAAGAGAAAAATAAAATTGCACCGTAACTAATGCTAATGGTGGGGCGGAGTGGCTCTTGTGGCCATGTGTATATGTTTGAGAAGAGGCTCGTTTAAGTTAATTTGCACATATCATTTGGCAAGGAGTTTAAAAGAGAAGTAGCTTGACAGGGAGGCGGGCTTATAAAATATTTTATACCTGTTGATTAAAGTGGCGAACTTGTTGAACAAAAGCTCCTTCTTCCTAAATGGCTGACTGACTTGTCAGATTTTTCTCGGATCATCAAATGAAGCCATGTGGAAAAGGTGTGCATGCATTGGCAAAATTAACTACTTGGGTCGTGAGTTGCGTTGCTAATTGAGTATTTTGGAAGGCTCTGACTTGGGTATCATTCAAGATATCTGCTGGTTTCGTTAGTCCGGCCGGGAAGGTCAGAGGACAAGTTGTCATAACGTCTCTCATGTCGTTCGTGGTTCATGTCAATCTGATATGTTCACATGCGGCGGCGGTAATAGGAAACACGTTTATTATTTAAACGGTGTACTTTGTGATTAGGCGAAAATTGGACGGACGTTGTCGAATAGAGTATCAGCAGGTATATATTCGTGCCTTGAGAATGTTGGAGACTCGAACCGCAGCAGCAGTCAACCCCATTGCCTATTAGCAAGTTAAGTGAGCATTTAAGCCGAGAGAGGATTTAAACAAGTGTTGGACGCTTTGACAAGTATGTCTAATGTTTGTGTGAACCTGAAGAAAGCTGACTGAGTTGGGTTCTCGTCACGTTATCTTGTTTGTTTCTTGAGCATGTATCGGGAAACTTGAATTAATATGCTTGGTTCTTTAACAAGGACGCTAATAGTAAGACATTTGAGAAGAGCTCATTGACGTGGAAAAAAAAGAAACGAGGCGATATGGTATAATGTTGGAAAAACAAAGACGTTGCGGAACTGAGACTGACTGACTTTAACAAGGTGCCGTTGAGGAACTGTATGTGTTTAAATTACATTTAGTTGCCGGCTAATGTTACGACTCAAGGACATGAGATCCTTGTTTGTATATACAAGTGACAATTTTTACATGCGTGTGTCATGGTTCCAAGTGGGATTCGACAAGGGTGCTGACTGACTGAGAGTTGATGCGGTTCGATGAGATGGAATTGAAGGGAACTCTTTTGGTAAATGGAGTTTCAATCATCATGGTCTTTGCCCATTTGGTCACGTGTGACCGCCGAACTTGGACGAGAAAAGTCAGGAAAGGTTCCTAATTTCAGCTTGTCAATTAACTTGTTCATGGTATTTGATGCTCATTGAGAGGCGATGAAAGTGAGGCGATGGAGGTGTTGAAAGGTAGTCTCGGTCAACAGATGTTGTTGAGCTGAGCTTGTTCAGGATCCAGGTTTCTGGATTACCTGGAAAAATGCTGGACGAGATTTGATCTCTGATGATGATGATGTCATGTTGTTACAGTGTTTACCGAGCTAACGTGTCTTGATATTGGCTGCGAGTGAATGATGGACAAAGATGTTCTGGAGTTGTAGGCTCTAACCGCATCTCCCTCCAGACTCCAGGCTATTTAGGACCTTAAATTAAGGGGCCTTGAAGCTGGCTTCAGGGTGTTGTTGTTAACGGGCGAGCCCTTCCAAGTGCGACTAATTCCGATTTATGTGCATTGGGGTGTGTGCGGCTGATGGTTCCATAATAATACAAGGTCGGTAATAATGGTGAGATGGATGATATATATGTGAAGGAGAAGAGCATTAGTGCGATGCACAGTTGCTATAAAAAGCTATAGGGTCCAATGAGGATATTATATGATTAAGCTAGTGGGGTAAAAGTAAAAGGTAACAATGGAATTATGGTTTTAGTAGCGTAAATTCAAAGGGATGTGTACTGTATATAATATACTAAAAATATAAGGCTGTGGCAGCTGCCTGCCTGCCTCTGATGACTCTATCCAAATGCATCATCGGTTAGTTTAGTTGGTCCTACAAAACCACGTAAAAGCTCAGCTTAATAGAGATGTTGTTGGTTGGTCGCCGACGGAAACTGCTGATGATGGGGTGAATCCGGGCCGGTGATGAGGGATAATAACAGGTTTCGCTATAGTTGGATTACAGACAGCCGAGGTATCATGATCTAAGCAAGCTGAACGAAATGACCAGAGGAGTCCCGATTAGGAAAATCAGTGTCTTGTTGGTGCCGGAAGCAAGGCTGGAGAATGGGGAAGAGGCCATAAGTTTCCTAAGATATTTTGTCTTGAGAGAAATTTGATATTACGTATGTATACGAATATCTCACTCACGTATATTTTTGATGGAGATTTATCAACAAAAAAAGTGAAAAACGTCCAGTGTCCTGCTGCGGTGGTGACCAAGATACAAAATTTACAAAAAGCTTTTATGTGGACAGCGGTTGTCAGAAGTCTGAAAAAGAGAAGAAGAGTTAGGAATTTTGAGCATGATACCTGGATCAGGAGGATGATGAGTTGAAGATTACGCGGTTTGCTGACTGAGAATCATGCATACTAAAAACCATGGCAATTTTCAGGGAACCAAAAAGTGTACGTGATTTATTTAAAATATACGCAGAGGTGGTGGTTTTTGCGGCGGACTTTCGTTGGTATTGTCGGTAAAAGTTTTTTCTTAAAATTGTGAAAGCTCCTGCTGGTGGCTGCTATTCGTAGAAATAGTTTTTCCAAAGTGTTCGGTGAATGACGATAAGGCAGTAGCAGCAATAAGAGCAAGTTCCAAGTCGGCCTGCTGCTGTTAAATGTTATATTTTGGAAAAGTGCGATAATCAGACGTGGAGAAGACGGCGGCAGGTTGTGTGGAAGTAGGCGCCTGGAGAATGGACAAAGGTGGGGATGGGATGATGAGGATGATTTGTTTCTCCAAAATGATGACGCTTTTGTTCATTACATAACCTGTAAAAGGTCGGTCGGTCGGTGGGTCCGAAAGTTACTTTCATACTCGAGCTGTAAAATTCTAGCAAGTTTTTGGTAGAGTTTGAATCTTTAGGCATTTATTTTACCGACGGACGGACGAAGCTCATTGTCGTAAATTTTGACAGGACGGGAATGAGATGTTCTTCTTCTTTTTCTTGTTGGGGTTTATAAATATAATTGTGCGTGTGATTATTATTGTTATTATTAGTGTTATTACTCCCCGCCTTTATTTACAAGGGATGGGAGATTTTTCACGGCCTCGGACGAGGAATGTGTCAGTTGCTGCTGCTATGGCGAGTTAAAGTCTTTTGCTTTTTCGTCAAGGTGAACAAGATTAAGACATGTTCCGTAATGAGCTTACACACGTCTCTATTTTTCAAACACAATTCCCCGTACAACAAGTGTCTTGGAGGAAATTGGGCTCCTGACACAGGTAACTATGAGGTTAACACTAAAGCTACAAAATGTGATTATGTCCATGATCCGCCGTGGAGAAGGAACAAGGCAGGACGTCCGTCCCAACGGAGGTGCCATATGTAGGTAATTTTCAAAGGAAAAATGTTTGTTGGAGGCAAGGGAAATTGTAATGGGGTTTTGTGATGTACAGACTAACTAGCGGCGTGTATAATTTTTGTTAACGGTGGTAGTAGACGAGACAAGGGATCGAGAAGAAGCTATCGCAGGGTCTTTAACGAGAGAATGAGAAAGTCATGTGGTGAAAATCAGGTATGAATGAATATGTGACAAACTTTGTAGCGTCTTAATTGGGAAGGAATGTGGTGGCGAAAATTGGCTGGCACACCTGTTGGTCCCTATTATTAAGTACCGAGTAACGGTGAGCTTGGCGAATTTTTTATTTTTTCGGTTCAAGTACAGTTTGCGAATTTGCAGTAAAGTTTTTTAAAATTTTAAAACCTTTGAAGATTTACAGTTTTTTTGGCATTGATGGAATTAGAGTAAAAATAACAGCGTGATCCTGAAGGCCCAATTAAGGCAGCTTTTGAGAATCAAGTTTTTGGAAACGTGAATATTTTCCCAAATTCTTGTGAAGGCAAGAAGAGGCCAACTTGTTGTTTTGGTTCGTTCCTTCGTCACGATTGTTTCCGATAAGGGAAGGTGTTATAATTGATTTGCTGGCGTTTCCAGCTGTTTTGTAAGGGTGGGAAAAGTGGATGTTGTATAAAATGGACTTGAAATATGGCTAATGATGAATGTTTTTGCGTGGGATTGGCAGAGAAGAATCATGGATAAAGTGTATTCATTCATGAATATTAAAAAAGTTGTGGTGTTTGATTGAATTCTCTATACTATGGGCTGGTGTTGGTTGTAGAAGAGATAAACTTGTTGAATTTTACGATGTAATGATTGAAAGGTTTTGATGTTGGATTTGGTCTTTTTGGGTGTGTTTTATACATCTATACGTACGTAGAGAAGGCGGTTTTAAAGACTTTCTGGGCAAACAGAGTACATGAGCGTATATAGTAGTAGTGTTGTTTTCCTTTTCTTTCTCACACTGCTAGTTTACGATATGATTAATAATTTTGGGTGGTGCCGGGGAGTGGCTAGACTATCATACGTTAATAGGTTTCGACTAATGTTAAATGTTGGTGGAGCAGGAGCTGTGTGAACAAAAGTGAACAAAGCTGCTGTGTCTACTGCTAACTATGGAGCAACTGGCATTTCAAGCTAAATTGTAATAGGTTTTGAAAGATTCAATTTCCGATCGAGACAAGAGCAAAAGACATGAGGAGACAGACTAGGGTTGGATAAAAAGCTTGAGGAGGAAATATTGATAACGTCATGTACTTGTACAGGTCAATTTGTTAATGTATTGACACGTCGCGTGGTGGAAGGTGATGAAGTCTTGTACAAGTTTGCGTGGTGTCAACTCCTACGAGGACGTCTTGGCAACTGGTAGTTGCTGTTGGTGGTAATATATTCAATGTCGGGTGCCGTTTTTGGCATGAGCACCGCCAGAGGCTGCCTGTTAGGACAAATTAACTTGTGAAATATGATTAAAGGACGGTCGTAAACCAGACGGCGTTTGACAGATGAGCCTGATGAGATTCATTGCTGCCGGAGGCGACTACAAGCAACTTGCCTAGCTGTCGATCAAGACGTTTAGTACAACCAAAAAGAAGTGCGTGGGACTAAAGCTAGTTTTTTGGACATTTGCTTCTCGATAATCAAATAAAGTCAGTCAAAAATTTGATGAAATTATTGGTATCTATCAACCATATTGAAGAAGAGGAGGGGAAAAAGGAGGAGTTTGAAGAGGGGGAAAATTCGGGTTTTGCAGACCCCTCCCGGGAGGGTTGGAGCTTCGGAGAGGTTTTTGAAGGGTGAATAAATTATAATAGGACTGACTGCTGTGAGTATTTCAAGTGGTGATACTTATATTAAAAAATAATGAATTGAGTGGACGCCATATTTTTAGCCTGTTGCCCGGTTTCGGTTGGTCCGCCGACCGAGGAGCTTAAAGGGTTAATCGAGTGGCGACACGGCGGGAGGGTTGGAGCATAGTGGCGAGAGGGCTTGTGAGTGCGTGCAAGTGGGCTGTGGAGGATATTTTATTTAATATTCATGAGAAGGAGAGAGAGAGAGTATTTAAGAGAAATTATCGAGTTTCAGGTGGTGTTTGTATAGGTGGCGTTGATGGTGATTTTGCCGTGGAGCGTCGTTGTAAATATCATGGAAAGGTAAAAATATATTCAGGAGAGATAGCCTTTTTTGAATGGGACGGGAGACAGGCGTTTTGTGGTGATGGAAGAGGGATGACGAATGTAGCGTGAAGAAATTTTGGGGAAGATACCAAACAATTCATTTAGGTTTCCGTGGTATGAGAGATAAAGGAAGGAAGGTGGAAAACGTTAAAAGAGTATTGGAAATTGAATGTAAGGATGGGGAGAATCGATAGCCTTTTATAAATTGTCAGTAGTATAGTGAGGTGTGTGTATTACACTGTGTAATAGAGCGGTCTTGGTCTTTGACTATTTAACGTGGAAAGTAGGTGGACAGGAAAGAGAACAATGTCCAAGAAGACTAAGAAGAAGAAAAAGGTTGCGGTAGTGTGACATAAGAATGAATACAAATAGTTTCGTTTAGAACAGTGTTTATGTGAGGCGGTTGTTTGTTGTTGGATTGACAGGGAGCAGGGAAAATGCGCTGTCCTTGCTGACATTTCCTTGAAGGCCTTCAAAATGGAGCTGGGAGGCATCCTTCGGCGGCACGCAGTTGACGCACTTGTTAAAGTAGCGGCCCTTTGAAGGAATCCAATTGATTGATGAAGGATGAGTTTGCTACTGGCGAAATATTGTTCAAAAGCTACTGCAGGAGTACCAATACTTCGCGGCAGTCGACAAAGTTCACTTCAGAGTTACATATTTCGGGATGACATCGGGAGGTCAGCAAGTCAAAAGTTTAATGTCGAAGGGTATACAGAGGTTAATACAAAGGCTCAATTTTGTAGGCCCGGTATATACACTGTTGTTTTTGTTGTTGTCGGTCTTGTTTTTTGAAGATTGACATGTTTAGCAAGACAAGATGTGAGAGATTATGTGAGGCGGGAGAAATGGTGTCGAAGAGTGTCGGTTCAAATCGGAGATGTGTTGATGAAGGGTTTATGAAATGTGTACCAGGTCTTCTTGGTGATCATAATTAACTTGGAAGGCGATAATTGCTGCGCTGGCCGCTTGGTGTTAAATTTTGCACCTTGGTGTTATTTTCAAAGCTGGTTTTTGAGAACGAGGTGAGGTAAGGCTTGTCGGGCTGTCGGGTGAGTTGGTTGTTGGTTTGAGAAGAACATGCGTAGGCCATCGTGTAGACCATTGTAATTTTGGATGTAATGAAGCTAAATTCCATTGTCATTTTGATGTGAAAGGCTCGCAGGATCAACCGGATCAGCGGCATTACATGAATTGAGGTTTGCAGGAGCGGAGAAAGTTTGGACGGGATTCTGTGTATTGGATGTGTTGGTTATTGTCGAAACTTTGACAGGACATGAGAATATGATGTGATGAACAAAACGATCAGGAAATACATATTATATAATGCCTAATTTTAGTGTTTATTATTGGAATAGCGGCAAACTCACAAAGACAAGTGATGAAAGGGTGTTTGGATACCCATTTACACATACTCAAGTAGCCAAAAGCTTGTATGCTGTTGTTAACTACCAACTAAACTACTTATATACGCTGACGAGATATTGACTGACTTGATTTGTTTTGCTGACATGAGAACATGTGTGAACAACTGGCTGATATTTACTTGAGTCGAGGGGATGATGTCGAGGAGATTCATGTATTTTGTGTACACAATATTATTATCTTGTATGCATTTGGCCAACTGGTGGCTTGTGATCTTTGTGTAAGTGGCTCGTGGATGAGTATTGTTGGTAAATGATCTTGATATCATGCTAAAAGATAGAATAAGCATAGAATTTGTTAATATTTGCAGTCTGGTGAAAGCAGCAGGAGGATCTTCTGAGATATTGGAATTTTTAAAGATCTTATGAGGCTGGCCTTTAAAAATTGATTCCGTGGGTCAGCAATTGTAAAGATCGTTTTGATGGATCAACGAGCATGTTTGAGGGATTCTTGTATTATGTCTGCGTCTGCGTGTCTTTGTTGTAGTGTTTGGCTTGAAAGATTGTGGTTCACACTGTGCTAAAGAGAAATTGACTGAAAGGAGCAAAAGAAGAGGATTCTTGAGAAGATAGATACCAACTGTGTCCAGCTGGAGAAGGATGAGAGAGGCTGGAAATAGCTCGAACAATAGTTTGCGGCCGATTAAAGTGAGTCTGATAATAATAAGACGTAAATTGTATGATGCTCTCTGTCTGCTGACTGACTGAGAGAAAGTCTTGTGTATTCATCGAGGAGCTTTATGGATATTAACGGTTGAATGATGCGATTTAGATGTGAGGTGAGATTGAGATCATGGTGTGTGATGTATGAGATTGTATTTGGTATCAAAAGTATTGTTATGGCGGGCGGTGGCGGCAGGTAAAAAGGTCGTGAATGTCCCACAGGTTTGACAGTCTTGTTGTATCATGCACATAGGAGTATGTTGGAGACATCATGCTGATGGCGAATACAATAGGAGATTTGGAAAAATGGCCGATGATGATAGGGTTGAAAAAATGTATCAAGCTCGTTCTCCGACTTGGATCCTAATCTACAAGAATGGCGACAAAGGTGTCTGAGTGAGTGAGTTGGTGGTGGGTGAAGGAATCAAAATCTGGGTAATCTACTATAGCGCTTTAATAAAATAGTAGACCTCAGAGTAAGAGGATTCAAAGCCTTATTGGGGAAACAGTTTATGAGACGATTAAAAGAGTGGAATTCCGGCTGATGCGGGATAATATTTACAGGATTTACTGCCTTGTATTTCCTTTCCGGGTACCTACAAAGGTTGGATAATAATGAATAAAATATATGCGGGTTAAAAAATAGGGCTAAGTGGCGAGGAATGGAACTTGAAGTAGCTAAATAAGGCCAAGCTTCTGGAATTTCATGCTGGTTGGTAGACTTGTTGATGATACTACGGAATGGGGGAAGGTATCAAAAGTATTTTAATAGGCGGGTAACTGGGAAGTCGAAGAAGAAGAAGTTTTTTTGTGATCCATCATGGGCGAGAATAGGTTTTGAAACGTGAAGATTTAAAAACTGGGAAGCTATGTGAGTGACGCGGAATACTTGGTGTAATGATAAGGCTTTAGGTGGAGGAACAAGTGATTCAGAGAATAATGATTGACACTCGGATTGATTTGTAATGGGAATATAATAGCTGGTTACTTTTTTTATTACGTGACTACATTTTGTATGCATTGAATTCACTAGTCTGACTGACGAGTCTGAAAGTTGATGAGTCAATTTGAAGTAGAGGAGGGATTTCTCCAGCTACTGGACATGAAAAATCCCAGTGGCTTCATTAGTACAAATTCGAGAAGAAGCTACCAAAAGTTAACTGCTTCTGGGCGCGCCCTGGAAATTGTACTTTGGCGAAGCTCCAGTAGCTGCTGTTCTTTGTTAGTTGGAATTGATCGGAAATTGATTTTATTGCGAGAGGGCAATCAAGTTGTCAAAGTTGTATAAATTGTTTATTGTTGTTTTTGTTTGTTTCTTGTCCAAGTGTCTGAAGCTGATGAGTAAGTTGGTTGAATTGGACGGTGGTCATGGCCACAAGAAGGACTGGAGGTTGTGAGGTCCCTAGAACTTCGTAGCTTCAACAAGGACTCCTTCACTTTTGTCTATTAGCGCGTGGTAATTCTGATGACTTGTCCTCGGTTATTTTGTAGCGGCGGTCCACTACTATAAACGGCTGCTACTACTAACTGTACAGTTGATTTACAACGCCTTGACAGCGTCCTAGGTCACGACCTGGATAAGTTTATTAGGGAAGATGGGATATCTGGAGAAGAAGGAAGAAATGCAATAAAATTCGATAAGATTATTCAAAAGTGCAGGAGGCCTTTGAGTTTGTCTGCTGGCTTCCCGAATGGAACTTGTTGGAAGGATTCTGTTATTGTTGTCCCTCGAGCTTTTTTGAAGGGCGTCTCTCTGAAAGTTGTTAATTGAGGGATATAAATATAAGAGTACACAAAGTCCAGCAATGAGACTACTTGAAGAAGAAACGTTGATTGTTGTATACCTACCTTACTGTGCGTCCGTTTGTTTTCCTTGTCCTTAAATATCAGCTTTATTTATTGCGGTTGTATACAAAGTATGGAGGATGGAGATCAGAGAGATACAAAGTTGTTGAAGCGGTCCTATGGTGGACCTTTGGCTTGTGCTCAATTAGCATGGAATTCCAGTATATTTACAGTTAGTTTCAAGGAAGCAAAAGATGGTCTGACGGACAAGAACAAATGGACTTGGAATTGTTTGAAGAATACGACGGAACATTTATCTTTACGGTAATTGTTATGACGAGGATGGAGAAAATAAATGGGTGACATGTAAAATGTTGGCGGCTGTTGAAGGCAATTATATATAGGGAAATGAGGAGAAGTAAACGGGATTGTTTTATAGAGGGAAAGTTGTATGAGATCAAGGTCAGATTGGAGACAGTTTTTACTGAAGGAGTAGTAAATGTACTTGATACTGGATTCTGGATATGTATCTGGTGACGATAACGATGAAAGCTCTGGCGGTTAATTAAAGCAAGTGGAAGTGAAGCGTGTGATTTGTTGACAATTTCAAGGCTTGTTAAGGAGCGTAATTAGGAACATGTGTTCAAGTTAGGAAGTAGTTTTTGGAAGCTCGTAGATGCTGGACGAAATTGGAGATTCGGAACTGATGAAAATGGCTCAATGCATTTGTTTTGATGCATGAAGCTTTAATTCCGTGTAGTATTTCAGGATGAGTAGCTGATACAGATTTTTTATGCGGTTTAATTTTGTGAATAGAGGAATTTGGTGTGACAGTCAACTACAGACAAAGGGACACAGTACTTTATAAAGGGCGTGAACCAGAGGTTATGTTGTTGGGGTAATTTTGAATTACGTCACAACAGAGGGTTTTGTTCAGTAGCTGTTGAATAGGAAATAGTAGATTGAATCTGATTCAGATTCAAAGAGACCCAATAAAATTACGTGGGAATCAAAAAGGATGGGCAGGTTTTAGGTTTGAGGGTGATCGGATTGCTTAATCGGTGGTGGCGGCGGTTGATGGATCGGATGTCCTCGTAGTCTTTGATATATAATATAGAGAGAGGACAATTTGTGGTTTCAAATTGAGGTGTGTTCAATTATAGGCCATGTGACATACAATCGAGGGAAGTGGCAAAGGTAAAACCAATTTGACACTTGAGACGAGGGGCGGTTTGTGTATGTGTAGAGCTTCGTGTTTTAACGGTGGATTAAAGGAAATTAAAAAATTAGGTTCCTATTATGCTCCAGTAAGTTTAGAAGTTTTTACAGTAGCTGCGCCACATCAAGTAACCGTTGTTGAAGTGTTTTGATTTCGCTTGGATTTTTGATACTGTTGATCCGAATTTAGTAGCCGCTTAATCACCGGCTCACCTGAGATTTTTATACTCCAGTGGCTTTCAAGAGCACTTGAAGTTCATGAAGGCTTGAAAATTTTGCTTTGATAATTTTGACGAGATTGAAAATAGATACACTTTTGTTGTGAACGAGCTTCGCAGAGAAAAGGTGAAATTGTGTGAACAAGATGCGTTTGATTGTGTGGAAAAGATACATGGTTTGGAAGCGACTGAAATTGGATTGTTGACAATTGGCGGTCGGAAGGAAGGATGTGTACCATACTGTGTTGATAGTATCCACAAGGTCTAGGTAATTTCCAAGGTAAAAGAACCTTCATACGGTAGACCACAAGTACCCACCGCGTATGTATTTCACTTTGAAAAGTGTCTAAAGCGTGTAATGGGCCGGGGACCCGGCTCGTTTTCAAGTGTTAGAATGTAACACATGTGTAGTGTATAAGGGGTACCGACGAGACACGGGGGGAAATCACTAAATAACATGCCGAAGTATGCGGTGCCAAACGAATCACCAAAGTAGAGATTAATGGGGAGAAAACACACCGGGTTTGAATGTTCATATTCGGGTTGTGATCTACCTGACCAATGGTCAGACACCAGACTGTTGGAGATCGCCTGTATCAGTAAGAAGGTGGACATTATTGCACGACAATGTTATTGAACTCGTTGCCTCTGTGCAATTCTATTGAAAAGGTTTGCATTTGTGCCCATTCACTCAGTCGTTAAAGGGCTTTCGAGCTTACAACACTACATGTTAACGTGGAGGTCTCCTAGCGTTGTAGAACTCTGAAAATGCCTACGAGTTACCGATTAGATCTGATTGCTTCAGCCAATACTCTGTCAATGCGGTTTTATTCAGCGTTTAAAATCAAAGCTTCGAAAAATTAGAGAAAACGAAGAATTCAGACGACACTGAAAAGCAATTTCAAAGTCGGAGGAAAGAGAGACAGAAAAAGTTTTATAGCGGAACAAATTGCATGAGCGGCAAGCTGAAATTTGCCCAGAGAGCCAAGGGTGCCAGTGGAGAATGCAGCACCAGAATTCAGGTGTGGATGGAAAACCAGGTACTTTTTGTAGGTGCCGCCGTCGATTATTGTCTAAGACGTCCAAGAATCGGTTTTGGGCAGCCGTCGTTGTATTCCGGGCTGCCTCAAGATGGGCCACCTACTAGTTAAGTTGAGCAATGTTCTCGGCGTTCCTTTCCGTCGTTCGGATTCCAGCGGCTCCTCGAGCCAAGAAAACGAAGCGTCGCTTCCTGTTGTGTTGATGTATACTACTTTGGTTTGCGAGCAAAATAGAGAGAGCGTTTGCTGACTGGAAGCAGGATTGCTGCATGGGTTGGCTAATGTAGTCTTCAACTTGAGTTTGGAGGGATTGCAGAACTTGGGTATTTCGGATGAATGTTGCTGAATGATGCTGCGCTTGTTGAATCTCCGTTACAAATTTGCTACCAAAAACGAATTTCTTGTAGGTGTATCCAAGTAAGAGCTTGTCGTTGAGGTGTTGAATTTTGTCAAGGCGATGCCGATTATATGATCCCCATGCCGCAAGACAGTATTGGACATACGACAGCGCGTAAGAATGGGACAATTCGTCGATCGCAGTAAATTAGAAGTTGTTTTCGGATATTATTATTATATATTCAAAAGCTGATTGCAGGCCAATGTAATTTTGTAAAATTTATGTATTGGGCTTCAAACTTCAGACATCTATCGAACATCACTCCAAGGTAGCGGAACTTTTTTGATTGTCCAATGGTCGTCTCACCAATGAATGCCTTCAATTTCTGATCCCCCTTCTTGAAAATGAATTTTCAAAGATGACAATACGGTTCTCTGTGCGTTTATTTCGAGCTTATTTTGTTCGCACCATTGAGACACAATCAAACTTGTTCACACAATTTCACCTTTCCTGTACGAAGCACCTCCATTACAAAGTGGATCCATTCGCAATTTATCATTAAAATTATTCAAAAAAAATTCCCAAACCTGCATGAACTTCAAGTACTCTTCAAAGCTACTTGAGTGAAAAAACCTCAGGTGAGAAATAGATCAACCACCCACTAAGATCAGGTCAACAGTATCAAAAATTCAAGCGAAATCAAAACACATCTACAAGGGTTGCTGGCGTGGTGTAGCTATTGTAAAATCTTCTAAACTTACTTGAGTATAATAGAAAGCTAAGTTTTCAATTTGCTTTAATACACCGTTAAAAACCTATACTAAACTGTTAAATTCTACTTTACCTGTACCAAGCCGCTAAGGACGACTAGATTTGTCGCCATTTTACTTCACCGTGTTACCTAGTGATTGTTGATGTGTCCCGGTGGCTCTTTTGTACCTCTCATACACTACTCATGTCGGGTGCGAATATAAGTGTGGCTTCGGTGAGAAATATACGTCAGGGCCCAATTGCTTGAGAAAAATGATGACTTTGTTAAGTCCGAGGGACGGAGGAGCAAAATGTTATAATAGGAGGAAACTTGTAAAAGAAGTTATCGACAGTCAGAAATTGCCTCCTGGCCTTGGAAGAAAAGTGTAATTGCCTTTGGGTACTTTAAGAGGCTGAAAGAATTGTGGAAAGCTGGCAAGCAGCAATAGGAAGAAACGAAGGCTCTAAAGGAGGGGGTGGTGACCATGGGTTGGGTCATGACATGAACAAGATGCAATGGAACTTGTATAACGTTCCTACCACCAATTGGTACTATCATCCCAGTGGGACGTTTCCGACGAAGAAATGAGGGGTTTCTGTTCAAATTGAGTTGTCGATTCTACCCAAAAAATTGGGTATATCATCCTTCAGATACCGAGTAAAGAAGTTGGCTATGCTGGGCATTAGATGACCAAGGAAATATTGTGTAATTGTAGTACTGCCATATGCTGAGTGAGACCGCTAGCAACCTGAGAGTTTGACGAGTGGCTGACTAGAAGATTGCCGTTTCTAGGGAAACTAGCTTTCGGAACTCTTGTTTCTACTGTCAATTAGCTCGTGTGTATCAGTATTTGAGTTGAAAGTTGATGATATGACGACGGTGGTGTTATGTCGAAGTTGGACACATGTAGTTGAGGTAATTAGTGGAGTAATTTCCTTTGGCAGATCGGCTAATAGCGGCGATAGTTGGTGGGCAGCGGCGGCGGCATCTGGTATTTAACAGAGACTTGGGGTTTGATGGCTTCATTTTTCTTCAAGTAATTAGCTTTCGCGGCAAGAGGTACTGGAAAAGGTGGTGGTGGTGTGTTGGGTTGATGTTCGAATGTTTAAGAAATATTGACTGCATATGTGTTGGCTTGTAAAAGGTGTAACCTTGTAATGATGTAGCGAGAAGACTTTTAGGAACAAAGGTTGAACCTTTTTTTCAAGCGTTGGTTCTGAAGCCAATATATTCGCAAAAGTTTAAACTTTGGCCGGCTTTATTGTTGTAAGTTACTAACAAGACGAATACAAAAGGTACAAACTTTGATGTAATCCGTATCATCAGAGAGAGCAATATTTTTTCAAGTCTTGTGTCCAGCGGATCAGGATCATGTTACTTGGTATTGAAATTCCATAAAGTTCCTTGGGGATCATTTATGATGAGAGGAAGAAAAGCCTATACCTTAATTGGTAAAGACATGTGTTATTATGATAAATATATAAGCTGGGAATAATATTGAATAGAGCGTTGATGCTGTTACTTTTGTGTAGTTGTCAGGTGACGGGATCTTTTCGAGGTGGTATTCATTGGTGGTGGTGGTTTCAATAAAGGTGGGATTGCTCCAGGCTCATTGGCCATAATGTGGGTTCCTTATACATGTATAAGGTTCACAATCAAAAGATTTTTCAAGACGCTGCTGCTGCTGAAGATGAGAGTGATATGGGATCTCGATCTGAAGTTCAGATTCTGGCTTGAATTAGCCTGGGAAATAAGTTTGCTGTTGATCTGATTCCCTTGTCGATTTGTACAGTATTCAGTTCAAATGTCCAGGTTGTAATCTACTACTACTCTTATAAATATAGATTAAGGTAAATTAGTGTCATTCAACATCAGGAAATCGCGAGGCGGAACATGTAATAGGTCCAAGGGCCTTTGGAAACAGTGAAAGGTATATTTTTGGGAACAAAGGCCTGGCAAAAGTTGAACGTGTCCAGTCCAGGAGCAAGTAGAGACTTGGTATTCTAAATTTTGTGTATTGTTGTTAAGTCATCGGCTTTGTTGAATATCCAAAAGGAAACGGTTGTTGATGAGTGACTGGAGAAGAAATGTCGATGGACCTAAATGAGTTGAAGCTGAGGTGTTCAATGTGCCGGGGTATACACTTCGAAGGACTAAATTATGTACTTATACAGCTCCAAAAAGGCACTAAAAGACAAATTTAAGGCCTTCATACATGTATACTGGACGGAGGTGATGGCTGTATATAGAGTTAAATGGACTTGTTCCTCGGAAACTGGAGAATCTGAAGGTGGATCTGAAAGTATATACAAGTTAGTGAGCGGCCTGGACTGATTTGAAAAAGGGCTCAAGGAAGATGAGCAAGTTGTTTTGGTTGTATTGTAGTAGTTGGTGACTGGGAAGGAAAAATGTTAGAAGGTTAAGTTTGTGTCGGAAGAAGAACATAAGAAAGTTTGGGTAGGTGGATGAAGATATAGGTTTTTGTGTAAAGGGAAGGAGCAGCTATTGTTGAAAAGTTGGCTGCCTTGTTCTTTGTTGAGGTTTATGGACGACGGAGCTCTAGCTTTCTTATATACTCGGGGTTGTTTGAAATGAAAAAAGCGACATGGACAGACTGTATTAGTGCATGTGTTGGGCTGCGGCGAGGGTTGTTTTGGACGACGACGACGACGAGGAATTCGTATAGCCGGGAGCAAGGAGTGGTCAGGCAAGTTTAGTTGAGTTGTAAGCCTCGGCTGTCATCTCAGATGGGTTTTGGAGCTGCAATTGCTTGGAAGGTCTACAGAGTGTGAGTGTTGTGTTTTGTTCTTGTACTTGGCTCTATGCAACTCTGGAGAAAGACTGGAGAAAATATTATTATTATTACATGCATATACTTTTCTGCTTTGGAGTGAACATGTGCGATAAGTGGTGGTGGTGGTTGTGTGTGAGGTAAAAAAATATTTGTGGATGGCCCAAACACAGCCAGCTTACCTGTTCCTAATGAATATGTGCGCGATTAATAATAACTGAGTTTTGTGGGCGTCACGAGTGTTATAAAAATGGATTGAACTCTGGATCCAATATATTTATCCAACAAGACGACATATTTTTATATACATCAGACGGAAAGAAAATGTTGGATTCGCTAGAGAAATGCCTTTTCCAAAGTAATATGTCGTTATGTTGTTGTTGATGATGATGGTGAATTAAAGTATATAGTTACGTGTGCGGAGTACTAATAATAAAATGCCGGAAAAATCCATGACTACAGGTAGTGGCGGTGCTGGACTTGGGCCTGGATTGAGCTTTCCTGGATTCGCAAGCTTTCCCACCAGTCTTCCCATGGACCATCATCAGCGGTCTTCGGGATGGGAACCGCATGCGGCAGCTGCCGCTGCCGCAAGGATTCATGCGCTTCATCATGGGTAAGTGGAGACAATTTTTCGCCAGTTCAGGCTTTTTTTCTAGAGATAGCGACCCGTCATTTTGGTGCCAAAACGAGGCTTTTTTAAGAATTTTTAAATGAAAATAGTAGAAGACTCGTGTGAGATCCACTGTTTGTGTTGGGCTTTTTTGGTACTGGACGAAAACGGAAGCCGTGGAGATTGGAAGCAAGATTATTATTGCGTGCCGTTTGTGTGTGTCCCTTCGGCATCCTTGTGTGTTTTGACGCCGGCAGAGTAATTAACGATTGTGGATTTTTAGCCCGAGATAACGGTTTTACACGTGACGAGTTTAATGGGCTATTTGATAAATTCGGCTTCTATAAAATGTTTGAAAAATAGCCTGTGGAATGCTGGCATTAGGAAGGAGGGAATAATTAGAGGGTTGAGGTGAAAAAGTTGATGTGGAGGACTCTTGGTCGCACGCTAGAATTCATTTAGCTTTTTTTAAAGCGCCGGACGGCCCGAGTCTAGAAGAGAAGGATCAAAGTTAGTTTCCCAAGTACTTAATACTCCTGGCTCAGCTTGTGCATGTACGTAATTACCAATGGGCAAAAAAGGAGCAGACACTTGGTGGTGTGCGTACATATTAGAAACGTATGGAGGACCAAGTCAAGACCAGGAACAACGTGAAACCTATTTCGTAATATTCACGCCATTTGCCCAAATTACCGTGTCCGGCCGGAACATGTACAAAACGAAGTCTAGGATATTGTTAGTAGAATTTTTGTAGGAGGCTTTCTGAACGTGTAAGTCAGAATTAATAGTGACGGTGGTGAGTGAAAGCACAGTGTATAGCAGTATTGAGCAAAACTGTGGAAACGACGATTAGTCTCGTCTTTTTCTTAATTGTGGTATGGCAACCAGGTACTTTTACGCCTGTTAAACCTTTGTGAGTGAATTTGTAAAAAACAGAATGACAATTCCAGGAATTGGCGAGATCAATGAACAAGGTTCGGAAAAGGTAATGCTCAACAAGGGGCAAAAAATGTGACAGTCGAGGAATTGAGGTATCAAGCGTACCGTTTCACATGACGCTTGATTTCCCAGAGAAAAAGTTTGAAAAAGTGTAATGAGGTGTACAAGGCGATGGAGTAATATTGTAAGTTTATGTATTTAAAGTTGTAAACGATCGCTGTTTTACAACCTCCAACTGTTAAACGTTGTTCCGGTTTGACACTTGACGTTAGCAAAACTGCGTTGGTGACACTGGTCACCGAATTGACAGCTGTTTGTGAGGGGTGAAAGCCGAAAGGTGTCCAACGAGGCTTTTGGTGACACGATAACGAGCCATTCAAGAGGGTTGATTACACATGAGAAAAGGATTGCAAGTTGTAGGTTTTGGTGGTATATATATAAAGGCGGATAGGAGTTTTGTAAATTGATTTTGTATGTCTATGTCCAGCTTGGGATATGATTGACTTGCGGACGTCAAGTTGCTTTCGTATGCTTAATTTGAGTAAGTGTTATTGGCGGAACGAACCTGGGAGAAATTTTGCAACGACGTCAATGAGCTGGTTAGTATTTTAAAGAGTCGTGACGTCTCCATGTTAATATGATTGAGAGAGAATGTGGTTAATTGTAAAGTATTTGTGGACGTGAGTTGGATATGTTTTGAGGTCGAAAACAAGTTTTGAAGCCGCCGCCGCCGCCGCGGAATTCTTCAAAGATTGGTATCAAGATTTGTGATTGTGAACAAGGGTTCGTACAAGGAATCGACAAGAATATGAATGAAATGAAGCATGATGCGAATTAGAAAATGGCAAAATGTCTCCTTCGGAATGAACTTTGAGAGCAAGAAATTATGGAGATTTTGCTGCAAGATAAATATGTTGGGGCAGGACGACAGGTGCATGTTGGCTGCCTTGTAAAGTTGTTTGGCTTTGAAATTCATGGGACAAGAAGAGTCAGAGATAATGTCGTCGTGGACGAAGAGGACTTGGCGATTTTTTGAGAGCTTTGGTTGGTTGGAGGCCCAAAAATTCAAGTTAACACTTGTCGGATGCGTGGGTGGTTGATATCTGTGTAGCAAAGACTGGACTTTGATCTGGTGGAAGCAGATGAATTTTAAAATAACATTGGCTTTCGGTTCTATAAACAAAAAACAAAGTATCCGGTAACGGTGTTGAAGGTTTTGTAAGAGATTTTGAAGGGCCTGAAGTTGTTGAGAAAGGTCGAAGGAGCTCGCAGGCTCAAAGGTTTCAACAGCTTCTTTCTGCTCCTGGAATCTGGTGGACCACAGTCAGGCCTTGGAGGGCCTTAAATCTTTCTTCAGCGGCAGGGCTTCTGGTTGTTGAGAATGGAGGATTGAATTGACTCTTGTTTCTGTATAATATCCATGGCCCGGCACTTGAATCGCTTCCCTTGTCTTTTGATTTGAGGACTAGAGGAAAAAGCGTCTAGAATTACGCCAAGTGAACGGTATATAAAATTTAGCGGTCGATTAACTTACGGTAAAAGTTGCTTCCTGTCTGCGTAGGTGTCGTCCTGTAGAAGAACAAGAGTCGTTTAGTTTAGGGGCGAGTGACGATATACGAAAATGCACACATATTATATATTGTATAAGAATATACATTTCTTCATGTTCTCGCCGGGAACGAACCACTTATTTACCCGGGAAAGTTGGGCAAGACGGAGCTAAAATTAAGGTAAAAAGCCTTGTCGCCAGTAATCATGTAGTGGGAAGTACAAGGCCAGAATATGGAAAATGTGACTGTATGGAATCAAGCTTCCGTAGGCGATAAAAGTGCATGGTGTTTTTGGCAAAGAGACCCGTCGGGCCAGTATATACAGACTGCTGGATTACTGGAGAATAGTAAATGAAAAATATCACAAGACTGTCTTGGACGACAGGGTGGCCATTGGCCAGTGGTGTGATCAATTGGCTTGTAATGTGGAGGGCGGTGGAATTAGTGCGGGGAACACGCCACTGTAAAGCTGAGGACAAGTGTCTTGAAATGGCTTAAAATACTGTTTCAAATGTCACCTTCCATCAAAGTACTCTTGTTGCCAGTAAGTCGAGCTCGGCAAAAGGAGGCGACCAAGGATTCAAGTGGCACGTGAAGGGGACTGACTTTTTGGCTTTGCTTGAGAGCTGGACAATAGGAAGCTTTCAAGTTTTAAAAGCGTTGACTGGACATGCAGTTTAGGTGAATTGAACCGTTGGAGAAAAAAAGGTGGAAAAGACAGTACAGACAATGTCCTTCGGGAAGTGGCATCCTTGTCGTCTTAAATGTAGCGTAAAAATAAAGTAATAAATTTTTGTTACTTTTTAAAAGGGATGATTGGAGGAGGAAGCT
>JAQGBJ010000645.1:0-35441 GCA_034698345.1 Sphaeridia pumilis | reverse complement strand
ATCTTGTGTCGTTAATCTCAAGACACGTTAATCAAAAGTCTCGTGCATCTCAAGTCCAGTTAATCTAAAGTCTATATGATCATATGTCCGGTGGATCTGGAGTCGAGTTAATCTTACGTCGTTAATCCTGAATATCGTTAATCTAACGTCGTTAATCTTACGTCCCCCACCCTATGTATGTGACTGTCGAAGTGCTTAGAGCTTGACTTTGACTCTAGTGGGACACAAGCGACATTGATAAAGAGCATAAGGCTCTTTTTGTATATAAAATTGCAAAATGGCAAAGAGCATTAGGTCAGTAGTAAACTCCTTTCAAGGAAGGAACTACAAAAGTTGGGGAAAGCTAGAAAGGAGACGACGAATGTTTGTTGGTTTGTTATGACAGCGGGCTGAGGGATGCGAAGCGACGTGAATAAAAGTGAGCTTGTAGAGACGCTTCTTTCGAGATCAAAGTTGACCTCGCAGTAAGTTTATAATATTTTATGAAGAGAAGAAGACGGAAAGACGGTGACAAAGTGTTGCGTACGCTGCTGCGCTCAAGTCTTCAAGTCTTGATGAGCCTCTCAAGACAACAAGTTGTTGTTGTTGGAGCCAACTTTGTATATACACATAACTTTTAACACACACACGGAATGGAGGGCAGTAAATCCATGTTATTGCAAAACTAATTTTTGCAACGCATGAGCATGTTCAGTCCTCTATTTACTACGCAGTTAAGTTGTGCCAAAGAAATGACTTGTTCTGACCGATATGAAAGCAGTTATCGCATAAACTGCGAATTATCTTATAGCAAGGTTTCTTATTTTTTGCCCCGGAACGCGACTATCATACACGTTTCATTTGTTCCACGAAGCTTTCAAAAGGCGGCAAAAAGCTTATAATAATAATATATAAATGCGCGGTTAGCTCGCGCGGTTGGCAAAAGAAATGCGGGAAACGAGAATGAATATAGAATATGAGAAGGATGTGGGATGAGGGAAATGTATAACCGCAAAAAGGTCTCTTGTGGATCACGAAGACAACTCACATGGCAACAACAAAGTGAACAAGACAAAGCAGGCAGGCAGCAGCGTTGTGTATGTTAAAGTTATACTTTAATGCGGATTCCGTCTTGGATCATCTAACATCTGGAGTCAAGAGCAGGAGCAGGAGCAGCGTCTTGTCGTGGGCCAATGTGGACGAAGCTCTCAACTGTAATGGGATATGGCAAGGAGGCAGATTCCAAGCGCAGCGTCGTCGTCTTGAAGCGAGCAAAAAGTGGATGGCATAAGAAAAACAATTTATATCCATGTAAATTGGCAAAACAGCTGTGCTCAAGCCAGCCAGCTTATATGTAAGCAAGCGTATAGCATAGAGCAAGGAGAAGAATAAGCGTCGTGTAGTTGTTGTGTCGTATAAAAGAGAGCCAGTTTGCTTTATTGGAGGTGCCATGTTTTTCGCCTGTATGAAAAAAAAAGCTTGGCGAAATCTCGAAGCTCTCCAGGAGGTTCACATCCAGGCTGCTTTTGTTCAAGACAGATGCGATATGAACATGTGCTTGCTGGAGTTTGTGTAAAGGTAGTGACTTGGCTTGAACAAACTGACGTTGGGCTTGTTTGATTTTAAAATGCTTTTAGTTGATAACAACAATTCAACTAATCAACATGTTTTCCTACTTTACCCATTGACACGCTTAACTATATATGCGACGACGTTCAAACTTTTAGCGTTTCGTTTGCTTAAAGTGTATGCGATGCAGTTTGAAGCATGTAAAGATAAGGTTGAACTTTGTGCGCTATCGGACAATGGCCAATATTTTCTGTTGCTATACACGAGCCGAGACTTGGATTATATAACTGAGCTAATGATGAGCTCTTCTAGGTTCTTCTGTATAGTATCACCTTTTTAATCGTGGTTAATTGGGGCTGTTTCCACGCAATTCCATAAATTGAATAAACGGACCATCATGATGCTTCTTGAGCTTGATTTTTATTGTCAGGGTTTGATTTGTAAACTTTTTAAAAACTCTTTAAATTTTATTGGCACTCCAACAAAGTGCAAACGAATATCAATTTGGTTGTACGGGTTGTAAAATTCGGATTCGTGTATTCTTGCCACCCGATGAAGCCTGCGGCCCATGGCGATTTCTACAAGTTTCCACGCTGGTCCTGATGAACTTCGATAGCTTCAAAGAGGGCTTTGAAATTGCCCGCACCGAATCCCTGTGGAAAGAAAGACGAAGAATAAAGTAAATGGAAAATTGGACGCAAATTCTACGCATCAGGTTGCTCTGTTTCTTGGTAAAAGTAAGTCAAGTCTGGAAATGGAGACGAAGGAAGGAACTCGAGTGGTCGCTGGAAGGCCGACTGAAACTCGATGCAAGGGAAACCAGGTAAGCGGGAGAGAAGGAGAGAATCGGCAAAGAGAAAGTCTACGGCTTATTTGAAATGGGGAAAGTTGGAAAAAGTCGTGTGCATGGAAAGACGAAGGGAGCCATCGGCTATTGAACCTGGTGATAAACATTAGGTTGCCTATATGTGTGTATGTATCTCGCTGATTTCCGTTAATACTAAAAACGGGCTAAATTGAACCAACGCTACATGTATACATATAATAGGTTCTTAAACGATATAATTTTGCAACGGGGGACAAGAGCTCGATCAGGACAAAGAGACACGTTTACATGGGGCAGAGACGAAGGAAAGGAAAAGTGTTTGGGTGAAACTATTTTGTTTTTCTTGTTTCTCCTTTTTGATGCGATTCCTCGAGGACTGGAAGTGCTATAGAGCGGTGGTGATGGGGAGGAGTAAATTATCAGGTTTCAAGTTCCAGGGATTGTAGTGAAAGTGGATGAAAGGGAGGACTTTATCGGATTTATCGAATTGGATTGTTATGGGACTGGTGGAGGGTGGGGTGGGGAGGGAATAAAAACATTCACATGTCTCCAGAGCTGCACAAGTACTTACAAAATGATTGTGTCGCTGAATGACTTCGTAGAACAAGGTCGGCCGGTCTTGAGTGGGCTGAGTGAAAATCTGAAGCAAATAGCCATTTTCGTCGTAATCGATCAGGATGCATAGTTCCTGTTGGACATGAATAAATTGAGCTGTAGAAGCATACAAGACGTCGAAATTGTAGGAACGCCTGTGTACATGTGTGATTTGAAATATGGGCTTCATGTATATTGTTGTTGCTGTTAAGCCCCCGGATGTTGGATCACGGAGTTTGTATATACATTAGTATTTGATTGTAATTCCTAGGAAATGTTTGATTACCTCCAATGCGTCCATGTCCTCCTTGATTACAGTTTTGGAGCTTTTGAGACGTTCCTTGAGTTGCGTGTAGTAGGTTGATGGGACTCGGAGAAATTGGGTTCCGCGGGCCTTCAGAGCGCGTACCTATGGTTAGGCAGAGTAGCATAAATTTTCAACTTTATGGACATGACAGGTCATGACAGGGACTGTCGCCATTTCAAAAATACATTCAGCTCAAATATGTAGGAGCATTTTATATGCGCCGTGAGCGGAGAAAGCATCTTGACAAGATTTGGCAAAATGTTATTGGGATTGGGAAGCAGTAAAAAGAAGTTGATGGCATGATGTCCCATGCATTAATTAAAGTTTGATGGGAAGCAGTTATACTTACGGCTGCGATAATATCATTGGTGTTCAAGGCCACATGTTGAACGCCGGCGCCGCCGTTGTAGTCAACGTATTCTTGAATTTGTGACTTTTTCTTTCCGGGAGCAGGTTCGTTGATGGGCATCTAAATTGGAGGAAATTGGGGGGCAATCAAAATTGTGTGAAGATACATACAACGTCGAATTTAGGTTCAACCGGCTATACCTTGATGGTCTCTTCCCAATTGGCCACTACAATGGAACGTAGGGAGGAATATTCCGTGTGGATTTGTTTGTCGTCCACTGACCAAAAGCGATGGAACATGAGGCTTGTTTCGTACCTGGGGAAAGTTTGAATTTGTATTGGCGCTCTAGTTACATGTGAGATACATATAGCAAATTGATTTCTTAAAATGTATGTGGCTGGATGAGATACTTGGAATATACAATATATACGTTCAAAAGGCATGGCAAGGAAAATGCATCGGCAGCGGTAACTCTCAAGGACATTTTGCTAAAGCGAGCAGCAGAGTGAATAAAGTTGGCAACTACGGGCAAACCGCGTTGAGCAAACCCCGAGAATGTTTTCGCAATTGTGTGATCCATACTGAAAGTTGCATGGAGAAAGAAACTACTTGGAACACTACAAGAGCTTAAGAGGCAGAGGAAAGTTGGAGGCGCAGAAAGGCCTTTGAATAACGAAAGTGGAATAGCAAAAGCAACATTTCTGCTAGTACTGGAGATTGAGGCTTGCATATTTGCGACGGAGAAAGTTGGAAATGCGAAAGAAAGTCGCAGAGAAGAATGTGGATTCACAGACACACGCTGGGTGTGCCAACAACTGTGGGCCACGTGCTTTTCCATAACTTGATGCAACAGGAGAGTTGCTTTGCTCATGCATCAAGTTTTTGGGAACCTTAAAAGCGAAGGCGAAAATATATGTCCTAGGCTTACCATTTGGCGACGTCCTCCATTTGCAAATCTGGCTGATTTCCGACGATATGGTCGATAAAGTTCAAGTGACACTTGGGCCTGGAATTACATGAAGCAATCAGAAACTGAAACTTTTAGATGTAAGGGGTATTGGAAATACATGTTGAAATCGGAGGTTACAATTGGGCGAGGAGGCAATCTCCATCAAGTGGTTTCTCGAAGCCGGGTAAGAAGAGACCGGTGTAATTGCCACGTTCCACGAAAGTGTGGGTCACGTCGCCGTACTATTGTTGTCCAAGTACATGAAACATTACATTGTATGCATGGAGACATGAGGCAGGATTTGGTGAACACATGTTTCGGAATCCGGAGTTATACATGGAGGCTTCACTTACCGTTTGAATCATTGCGAATCGGACAGTTCCACCGGCGTCGGACTCTTGCCATATGTCTTTGACAATCGTGGCTCCACGTTCCTTGGCTCGCTGCAGAATGTATGTAATAAAAGTGTCAATTATGAGAATGCTCATGGGCATATTTGGTACAATGGAGAACTAGTGTCTTCTTGTTACCGCAACGATCGATTCGAGGTCTTGGACAGCGAAGGCGACGTCTTTTACGGCATCGCCGTGCCGGTTCATGAAGTCAGACATTTCATTGTTGTGGGGCTCGTAGGGTGATACCAAGACAAGGACTATCTGTGCAGATTGTAAGTTGACATTGTAGGAATTGTCGGTGGGTAACTAATCGGAAGGGGATATCAGCCGATAATCAAGTTACCTTGTCCTGTCGGATGACATGAGCGGCGGTTTGTCTGGAACCAGTTTCGAGACCACGGTAGGCCAAGGGTTCGAAGCCAAGTCGAGCGCAGTAGAAGGAAGCTGCCTATGGTTCAACGAAATATGTGTTAGATTCAACTAGGTTTACTTAGTTGTTTGGCAGTAAAAGAAGATAAGTACTACTCACCTGTTTGGCATTTCCGACCCATAAGGTTATGTGGTCAAAGTGAGAAAACTTGCCACTTGGTGGCTGCAACAAAACAGGACTGTTAGAACGTTTTCACGACTGGTGGTGATCAAGATGTCAGAAACCATGTTTTGCTTACCTTTGGTCCTTTGTCTTCATAGGTAGTCTGTAATTGCAAATTATATCTGTTTGATCAGAGCTTCTTAATCAAAGAAGCTAATCAAGCTTAAAAGTTTATTTAAATTCGAGCTTACCATATTGACGTTGATAAAGAGCCTTGACAAAAATGGCGTTAGTCCTCCGAAATAGTGAAGCACAAGTTAACGCTTCAGTAGCTTAACTGGAACTGGAATATAAAAACGTTGATGCTTCTGAAAAGTTGTGGGATTCGAAGTTGTAACGTGCCACTTCGTGTATGAAGTCAGGTGATGTAGTTCTTGTTTTCGTTGGGTTGCGCACAAGTCAACAAGCATTAGCGTTAACAACGTTTGAAAGGGCTGTGACTCATGGGTTTATAATGTTATATACATTGTTAATTTGTGTTTAACAAGTTGCGATCAAGGAGCATTCATTATAGGTCCGATTGGGAATCACCTGAGCTGAGATGTAACGTTGAGCTGGGGGACGGGGGTTAGACGGAACTTACTTGAGCCACTGTGTCCACGAGTGTGGCATTTAATTCAACTTGAGATAAATATGAGAATGGAGAAAACATGACAAAAACTGAAACGCCAGATGCATATCAATTAATGTTCAGTGATTTTCCGCAGGTCCAGGGAAGATTCCGATTGGTTCACCAAGGAGGTGCGCTTCATTAATAATTCATCCTGTTTAGCAAAAATGAGCATTTGGACCTGGACTGCCCAAACGACTTTTAAGACGACGACGACAAATTTTAATTCAGATGACTACACATGTTTCCTTATTCAAGGTGATCAACAACATGACCTGAACCCCACAGTAGTTGTTCTTGAACACGATCATCAAGTTGTTTCTGCAGTACTAAAGACACGAATCAAACAAGGCTTTAACGCGCAGATTAAAAGATTCGCCATAATTTAATGACTGCAACAATAGCAAACTTTGAATATAAAGCACAGCCTCCCAAAACCTCGCAGTATCAAAATACTATGCTGCTGACGACCATTGGAAAATTGCTTACTCTTGAAAAATTATAACAAGGGTTTCTGCCGACGTATAATAATGTTTAATGGCGGTGATATCGATTTATTCATCAACTTCGATTCTTTTGCATTAGTTTCAGAAAAATACATAAATGTGCAGTATTGTAAAAATTCGAAGGTATAATGTATAAGGTCTAATAATAGTAAAAAGTAATACTTTTGAAATGAAAGCTCATTTAGATTGGGCAATAGCAACGAGTAAGTGATTAGCTTTAGCTGCCAGGCCTTAACGTATACTACTAGACTTTTAGTCCCAAAGGCAAGTTGAAATCTTAATGTGTCTATTTACTCCCATAATTTCTTATTTCAAACTATAATCATCATGCATCGTTATGATAGTGATGTTGACGTAGTGATGCTAATTTCATTCGGCACTTCTCCAAATCCGTTTCCAGTTTGAGGACTTCGGCTTGAGTTTCCAGTTCCATTCTTTTTGCATAGTGCGGGGATAATTTTGTGACATCCACTTCGTCTGCATTAGAAACACAACACATGTAAACAAGAACGATGGGATGACACCTTTCGTACTAATAGAATAAATATCTTACCTGATTCTTCAATCAGCTGAGCACAATCCTTTGCTGTAGCTACGACATGCGCTGTAGCTGTTTTCACTCCCGTTGAAGCTTGTTTAAGCAACGATAGGTTTTTGGACGAACGATCAGCTCTAACTTGACTAGCCACAACAAGCTGAATCGTACTTGCGGCTATTTCTTGTGATGAAGCAATCAGAAACTCGAATGTGCCATTTTGTGTTGAAACAGCTTTGTCCGCACTTTCCCTGGAATTCAGAACAAATTGGTCTCATAAGCAATCATGGAGTCGAATGGTTATCAAGGGCAAATCCAGCTTACAGCAAAAACTTAGCCCCAATACCAACTGCTTTGGCAGCAGAGATCAAGCCTTCGGTCCATTGGTGGTTGCGCTTATAAAACTCCTTCACAGATGCAGAACCCTGAAAAACATTCGTTACAGTACAAATGTGTTTAACTTGCGAACGGCTTTCCATGCATCCTGTTTTACCTTTCCTTGTGCTGCTATTTCTGTTTGCAAAAATTTAGCTCTCTGTACTAGCATTTTAATGGCGTTCATCAAACCAGTGCAGGAGTCGATAAGCTTTTCGTTAACTTCTAATTTCACTCCAGTGTGAGAAGCCCTTGAGTGGCTCAATATTTCTTCCATCTTCTTAGCTGCCTCCTCAATAGCTTGTTCCATAGCATGAAGCTCTTGGTCCAGAGCTTCAGCTGCGTCTGTTTCAGACGGGAATGTGTTGCTCATTTTCCTGGCTGATTCCATCATGTTCTTCAGAGCTTCATACAAAACTTCATACGACGTTCCAAGCTGGATCAAAAAAAGGGATCATTACAACTTGTATTACATCTAAAAACTTTCGCCTGATCGTACAATTGCTAGCCGATCGTCGGTCTTACCTTATCTTGAGACGGCCTTGCTTTCAAACAAGATAGAAGGTTCAAGACTGCATTTCCGTATGCCTTGCAGGATGTAAGAAGAACTGCAAAACAAAAATCCAATTAATATCTGATCTTAACACTTAAAATCTCATCGAACCTTCATGAAACATTACTTACCATCACCCTTTTGTATGTCAGCGGACGTCCTGGAAGTCGCACTTCCGTGAATTAATAATGCAGTGCAGGCAGAAGTAAAAAGAGGGACGTTTGCGATTATGTCTTTGATTTCGTCATAAGATGCAAGGCCATTCCTCGTTACTTTTTCAAAGCTCGGCACTTCGTCACTAAGCGAAGTTGAGCAGAGCACAATGAAATTGTCCAGGCACCCTGTCGCACCTATGAGGATTGGGTTCTCCATTTCTTCCAATGATCTTCTCAGAATGTTTTCATGTTGGCTTAGGGAAATATCTGAAAAAGGACATTTCGATTTCAAATTAATGAATTCCTGTGGACGAAGACAAGTAAGGACGAAGCATACCAAGTAGCTGATTATATTTCGCCAATGAGCCTGCTTGCAGACCTGAAACGGTTTCGGCATGATCTTGCAGTGCAGTTTGCATTTCAACTCGAACTTTTTCGGTAGCTTCTTGACTATTCCGTAGTTCGATTTGAGTGGCTTCTCCAAAAGACTTGGCGGAGTTAAGCTCGGCCATGGTATTCTAAAAAATCAATTTGTTCAGAGTTGTGAAACACACGAATACAGAAGCAACATCAGCAAATGTAGTGTTATAGGGTTAATACCTGCAGGATTCTCTTCAAGTTTGAAACTTCTTGCTGTAAAGTCGCTATTGTAGATAGGGATTGTTTTGTCTCCTCTTCGTGCTTGGCCTCTGCATCAGATTTCGACCTTTTGATTTCCTGGAAAATTTCGCAAGTTACAAAGTTTAGGTTATGCCCGCCATGTAAGTAATGAGGGAAAATGTTAGAGCCGCGATACAAATAACCCACATATGTACCTCTAAATCAGATTCTAAGAGTCTACTTTTTTCGTTCAGTTGATCAAGTGTCATTTGTTTGGCTGCAAGTTGCTCGTGGAGGTTCATTTCAATAGCGGTTCTTGCTGCACATTCATTCTAAGAAAAAGCTCAAGTTGAAGCAACGAATTTGAAAGTAGTGTATCATGAAAGCAACAGAAAGAAAGAGGTTAATCTCACAGATAAGTCAGACTTCAACCCCTCAATTTCGTTTTTAAAAGAATCGATTTGTTGATCTTTTGCCGACAGGGTGGAGATGGACTGCTCCATTTGCGTCTTCAGTTTTTGTTCAGAAGCCTTGGAAGGTGTTAATCGAACGGTTAGGTAAATTACATTTAGAAGCACAAACATACAGTATTCTACAAGCATACCTGCAACTGCGACTCTAACTCGGCATTTGTTCCGTGCAGCTTCATGCACTCGGCCTCGCTCGAGTCGAGAAGGCTTTGGAAAGTGGATTCGAGCGACTTATTTTGAACTAAAGCATTCTAAAATACAAGAGAAAGCAAATCGCACATGAAAGTGTCGAAAGAAATGGGAAAATGTGCAAAAGTGAAAGTTAGTCATACATCCAATTCAGATCGAAGCTGTGCAATTAAACGTGCTTGTTCATCAGCAGCAACAGTTTGCTTTTCAGAAGCTTCGGTTAATTCCAGTAAACGCTTTTCATGCTCTTTTTGGCGGTTCTTGTAGAGTTAAAAATTAATATTTAGTGTCTAGCCACTATCGGTGTCTAATAAAATAAAAGATAGCAGAAACTCAATCAGATTAATAAGATTCGTACCTCCAACAATAAGGCCATCTCACTTTGGGATTCTGCCGCTTTCTTCAAATCAGTTAACTCTTTGTCAATCGCTGCTTTCTGTGAGTAAAACAGGCTCACAATCAATATTAATTACAGGTTAGGCAGGGTTGAAATCGAAAATCTCACCTTCCGTAGCAAGTCAATATGTTCTGTTCGCAAGCCAGAGTACACGTCTTTCATTTTCGTATATTTTTCCTCCAGGCCTTTAATGTGTTCTGATAATGAGAATGAGAGTGATTTTTAAGAATTTTGAATGGGCAGCTAAGTTCACACTTGAAATTTACTTACTCTCTGTCCGATCCAGCTGTTCTAATTGTTCCGCCGGAGCCTTGCATTCATGTTCGGCTTCGCGACGCTTTGCTTCTTCCATGGCCTTCTTCTGCAAGTTTAAAGAATGGGCTTTTCCAATATCAAAGTTGAAGTTCAAAGTTTCTAACGAATCGTTCATACCATTTCTTCATATTCGGTTTTCAGTTCCTGGTTTTCAAAATTTAGCTGATGAATTTTTGAAGAGGCTTCCGATTGCAGCCTGTCGAAGTCTCCTTTCAAATGATCCATATCCAGCTGCAACTGTTCATTCATTCGCTGTCTGCAAGTAAGTTCTGTATAAAATTGACCGTTGTACTAAATCTCATAACGATGAATTTGAACTCACTTTTCCAAAATAAGGGTCATGTAGGATGGATCTGGAGAACCCGCTCCATTAGTGTCTTGAAGGTCTACTAGCTCGGAAGTTGTCGAAGTCGTATCACTAGAATTGTCTAACATTTCCCTTTCTCTAGGGTCTTCCTTCACAACAACTATTCTGGTCTGATAATTGTGTATATCTGAGGCCTCCAAGAAATTCGGAGGATTCTGTGATATGAATTAGAAAAATATTGTCATTCCTCTTCTTCAGTTCACAAATGGTACCGATCATCGAGTAGTAAGGATTTGTCATACCCTGGGTAATTGTTGTATCTCAATCAAACTTTTAAAATATTGCAGGCTCATAGCTTTTTCAAAAAACTGTTTTAAAGCTCCGAACACCGTCTCAAATCGCTTCCTGTGGCCACTGAGAACATCTGGAGGTAATCCTGAAACGTAAATATTGATATGTATATTGATCTCTTCTTGATTTTTACTTACTGTCTATATCAAATCGTCGAGTGGACTAACTTACCTGTATGAAGTCTATACAGGATTCTTGTGACATAGTCATATAATACCATCGCTTCTTGAATACAAGGGATCAGAGGTTTCAGTCTACACTGACCAGCACTCGTCATTGAGTTGTATTTTGGGTCCATCGTCTTGAAAACTAAAGTAAACAAAATTGTTGAATTACTCATGCGCTGACTGAGTTCATATGACTCTTGTTCATTGCGTTTAATTCCTTACTTTCGTTTTGTAACTCCAGTATGTGGTCCAAATAATCCAACATTTCTACTGCTAGCTGATACCTGCAAAAGGTGATTTATAAATCGGATATCACGTTTCATCCTTTCAATGAGCAGCATATTTTTCTACTTACGGGACATCAGGCTCTTCAGCCAAAATCGACTGGAATTCGGAATCTCGGAGTTCAAGATTTCCTCTGATTCTGTTGTTTCTCTGATGGAATCCCAGTTTCATAATTAGTAAATTACAGTATACTTTGATTAGGATGCCATATCCAGAACGAAGAAGGCTCTGCGGAAAAGAATATCAAAAGTTGTATTTTTCTGTGATTTGAGATGTACAATGTGTTACGTACCCAAAATTTCGCGTTATCTGCCAAGAAATGGCGAAACTTTTGCGAATCTCGAAGAACATTATCGTGGCCTTCCCGGAGTACCTGAGATACAAATACAATGCACTCGATATCAAGATTATTTCAAAGGGTATTTTAAGTTTCTTTCTGACCTTATGAAGAACATGGCAGAACTTCCAACAAATTATGGGATTCTCCTTAAGAGGAATTCTGATTGCACATTCCCAAAATGTAGTAGCACCTCGTTCTTGAAAGGTTCCGATGATGGCACCTGCAGGCGAAACACATCAGTTTATTCATTATTTCTTCTCCCGTTATGGCTATCAGTTCATGATTTCCGTTCCGACAGAACTTACTTCGAACGTGCTTCTCTTTGACCGCAGTTTCTTGCATGTTTACTGCTTTCTGGAGACATTTTTCCTAAAAAATCAAAGAATTGTATTTAGAATATGCCGTGAAGCCCGTAAGTCTCCTACCGTATCTACAACTACCATTTCTACAGGTGGACAATCTTCTTGTTTTTGGAGGAATCTGGACCTCCTGGGAGCTCCCGCAAGATGCATTTTGTACACTAATTTCAATTTTTCAACTTGTGGATCGTCAGCGTGACTCCTTTATATGCTTTTCTAATGCCGGTTCTAGCAATTAACACACTTGTAGTTCCCATCAAATTCTGTTTGAGGATTTGTGTGAGCAATGTTCCTCGAACCACATACACTACTGTTTTAAAGGCCTGGAGCTGCGTATCTCATTCCCGATAACCTTATCTACCGGATTACATTCATAGTTGACACGTCTAGTACACAACCTTAC
The DNA here is from genome assembly GCA_034698345.1 of Sphaeridia pumilis. Lineage (NCBI taxonomy): Eukaryota > Metazoa > Arthropoda > Collembola > Symphypleona > Sminthurididae > Sphaeridia > Sphaeridia pumilis. The sequence goes on along the minus strand of JAQGBJ010000645.1, from coordinate 22,964 downwards.
TCAAACATAATGTAATCAGCACTTTGTCTCCATCAAATATCACCTACAAGTTGCTATTTCCAGTAAATGAAACCGCTTAAAAACAATACTCCGGCATCTGAGGCGATTTAACCTCTTTAACCAATTGCTCCATGCTTTATATAGTTGTATTCAGTGCTTACCTGTCCCTTTTCGAAATTTTCTCTTTCTATTTCAAGACTGTTCTTCTTGTTAGTAAAGCGCGGTAACTGAAGATGTGACATTTCTTATCTGGAAGATTTGTCATTGATTCTTGAGGATGACGCAGATAGACTGTAAAGAAATAAACAAGAGATGTCAACTTGTGACACATAACAAGTCTTAACATCTTAAACTGTATCTTGTAATTTGATGAGCACCTTTAACTGCAACGTTAGATTTTGTCTTGACGGTTTCCAAAGCTGTTGTTATTCTTGTCTTTACGAATTACCGGCATTCTTCTGCGCGACTTGTCAAAACTAGGGTTGCTCCACACCGGAAGTTGGTTTTACAGAACTGGAACCAACATAAGCACATGAAAATGTGTCTTAAAGCAACTGATTGCAGTAAATACCGTATTATTGGTTAATTACCTTTTGAACATTTCAAAATCTGGCTCGCAGTCACTCAAGTGGGAAGTTGAACAAATTGACAGAAGTGAAACTTCTCTCGTGCGTGTGCAATGACTAATTCGAAACTGTATCCACGTCAAAGTGTGATGGTTAAAGACGGTATGATGTAGACTCCTGTCGTTTATACGCTAACAAGATCATTCGATCTTGATGTTATGATGACGAATTTGCCACCTTGGAGAGTCGTAACTCGTAATGCTCAAAGATTCTTTAAAAGCCAAGGAGCATCCGTCAAGAGTTGTGCATATAAAAAGAACACACCGACTCTGTAAATATGCTCATACAAGGAAATGACGTACGAATGTAAACAAAGTCCTCTGCTGCCTGTCTGCTCTTACGGTGAAATATCCAACTTGCCCAAGGGATGCATAATTGCATTGCATTCCTGCATAACATTTTGAATGAATGTAATCAGATTGCATTCGGCTGGTCTTAAGCAAAGTTTGCGTAGATTACTGCAAAGATTTGACAGACAGAATGGAATGATTGCTTGCATGTTATAAGTCGGGATTAGAAATATTTTGCCCCAAGACAAGATGCTAGGAAGATAGACGAGACGCAACAGCGGTGTGGTAAATATGTTTATATTTCTCTTTTGGTTTCAACAAACAGTAAAACAAGGATTGCCTAACGACTGCATCACGGAACTGACTTAAGATTTACAAAGAGTTGCGATTTGGTTCATTACTATCTGGAAGAACCATATTTACAAACAAAATTACATTTTACATCTAAACAGGAGTGAATGAGTCAGTCCTCTTCGAAGCAATAGATCATAATCTTGGATACAATAACCATGAACAACCGTACAGGAATTTACTATTCCAACGATTTAAGGCAGGGAGTCGAGGTATGGGTATCAGACTTTGCACTTGAATTCAACATTGACCTGAGACTGCTAGAAGAGTTGCACTGGCAAAATGAATTGCGTCTAGCACATTTGCATTGACTGGCTGTTGCAGGTTTCGAAAGAACGGGGCTGGCTGACCTAGGCACTGAAGTAACAGGGGCGGCAGGTGGTGACGGAGGTCGCTTGGAAACAGTCGCTAGAAGAGGTGGAAAGTTAGCAGCGTTGAACCGAGTTGCCTGAGCCGGAGAGATTATAGTTGACGCGAGATCAGATGTAAACAGCTGGCGAAAGGATTCGGGGACGTAGATACCTCGACTGGTGAAGAAGTTGTACTCTGAACTACATTTGCTCCCTTTAGTTAAAGGTGGATTGTCTGCTGCGAGTACTTCAGGCGAGATATGGTCGGACGGAATCGGCTTTGGTTCAAGTAACTTTGACAGTAGTGTTGTCCAAGCTCGAACAGTTCGGGAAACGGTTGACTGGGACACGTAGAACATGTGGCCAAGAACTTTTTCGGGCAAACGCCGTTTCAGGCGGATCAGCGTCATAAATAGTTCATCGATTCTGGCGATTGCTCTATTAGAAGCAGGAGATCTTGTTTTCTGCTCTTCTGGGGCTGCAGATCCTTCTTGAGTTTTCGACTGCTTGGTAGAACTGACTTCATCCAAAATCAATTCAGGAACTCCGAACATGGCTGCAGACACTTTAAGTTTACTGACGTATGTCTCCAGTGAGTTGAAGAAAGACTCGTAAAGAGTAAATGACGGGAAGCTTGTGTAATATTCGATGTCCTTGTCGGAGTCCTGGAACCTTTCAACCGAGAACTTCCCATAGCACTTGTCATTATTCCTTGACTTTTTTGATACGCCTACAAGTTTGGACTTAAAAGGCGAGCCCTTCCTCTGAGCAGCTTTAGCGTTTCGCTTTCTGCCATCCTCTGGCTTTTTAGAATCCGCATCTGAAAATGATAGTGTATAAATAGTAATTTTGAAGCGACATTAATAACTCAAGTTTAAGAGTAAAAATGTTTACCATGCTTTGATTCTGAATCGGAGTCGTCTAATAAAAGTTTCGTCGTAACATGAGTATCGTTTAAACAGTTTAACAGATCAATTGAATGCGTAACCGGCGCAATTATACTATCGCAGTATGCTGCCTTCTTCTCTGGTGTCGAAGAAACTGATGATGATGAGTTTCCAGAGGCATTCCTGAGAGAAGCTTTTCTATGAATACTGAGTTTTTCGAGATCTGACGTGGGCAAATTAGAAGAATCAATTGAAGGGGCTGCAGGGTTTTCCGGGATAAATTTTTCCTTCGCTGCATCGGATTTGATAACAGGCGGAAAATCCAAACCATCCCCAGAAGAACCGGGTACGACATCATCAGAGTTTAGGTGCACATTTTGCATGTTTAGATTTAAACTTAGATCCCCGTCCGCACAATCCAACGTAACAGCTTGTATACTTTGGAGAAGTTCTTGTTCCTCTATTAAGTTTAGTACGTCGGCAGGGATGTCGTCGTTCATGGACAAACAAGAAAATGACGTAGCACTATGATTGATGTCGTTGTCTAGAGCAAGCTGGAGGTCACTGATATTGGGATAATCCGATGGGTTCAAGGAAACTTCTCCCGGATTCAAATTATCATGACTCAGGTGGAGAGTCTGCAGGTTGAATTCGTCCAAGAAATTAGTTGGTAAACCATCCACATCAACGGGTCCTTCAGCATCTAACGTGGTGGACACGGAGTCTGGGCTAATTGACTTCTTTTGCTTGCTTTTGGAACACCGAGAGAAAGCATTTCTATTCCATTTGCGCCTCTTCCTTTGGCTTTGTTCTTCTGTTTCGCTTCCACTGTCATCAGTGTGTGGATCATCGGACTGTGACCCAGCTACACTGTTAGCTGCACTGCAACGAGCAGATGGACACGAATTGTAAATGTTGTAAGTCGATCGGTCACTAGATGGTTGTTCGCAGACTGTTTCGGCGAAAACTGGTCTCAGTAAGTCTTCATTCGAACTTAGAGGGCTCATTGGAGTAGAAGTAGGTGTGTGGCTTCTGGTAATTTCTACAGTTGTAGCATCACTAGCTGAACTTGAAAGATATAACTGATTGGTTTTTGCTCTTCTTGTTTCGATCGGACTTTGAATCACTATCGGGACTGATTTCCTCGGAAATACTGTAGGCACTGCATCTGCAAACAAGAAAAAAGTTTAAAATTATAGTCAATCAATCAATTATCAACTGTATCAGTATAAGTATTTGTTATAATTTGCTTACTTGAGTTCAATCTAGCTCGTTTCTTAGAGTCTATAGAATAATCCTTAGTCCGGAAGTGTCTGGAGCAGATCCTCGTGTATCCTTGAACTACTTTGAAGTTTTCTGGCTTATCCACGTGAGGCAAAATTGTCTGAATCCACTTTTCTCGGTGCGGGTCTTTCAAGGGAAAACAATGATACGACAATCCTTTTGCTTCAGCCACTCGACTGTTCATTTTGCAGGATGAAATGCAACACCGATGGACCATTGCTGCATTCAAACGAGATGATCGCCAGCCCAAATTAACAAACCTTGCCAACAATGTTTCGAGCTAATTACAGCACACGCCTTTGCACATTTTCTCTTCTGTAAATAAAAAAAAATGTTATTCAGCGTTACACATACAGTCATGTCGGACAGATGATTTTGATAACAACTCACATGGAGAATTTGGTTCCATGATAATCGTAGAAAAGCTCACTCGAGTTGAAGAAGCTGAATGTCCATAATCGTCAGATCCGCACCGTTCAATTCACGCTAACAAACAACATTTAGCTCAAGAAATCCTGACCCGACTTCAAAATGTTGACAATAAAATACCAATAGAAATACTTATCCGCCTACACTAGACAAGGAGAATTTGACCTTTTCGTAGTGTCTAACGTGTAGGATATTTTGTACTGCTTCAAACTGAAGCAAGTTACGTCTCCGAAGTTAGGCGTAAAGAAAGAAAAACTACTGTTTGATAGCTCGCGCTTTGTATGCATCATACAAACAAAGCTGTATACTATTTCGAGTCAGTTCAAAACGAGAAGAATTTTTCACATAATTCTTGTAAATAGGGATTGACTGCGTGAGAACGTGTGATCAGATTCAAAGTCAATACGAAGAGACAAATCAAAATATTGATTTCGCGGCTTTTTGTGTCGGTTCGAAAGAGCCCGCTAGATGCCGCTGGTAGACTCTTAGGATTTTTAATAACTCACTCTCACAGCCCATTCGAAATTATTGCATCTTATCAGTTATAAAAAGAAATATTAGTTTTGAAACCTGTAATCGATTATATTTAGCGCTTCAGCGATACACAATGGCGTACGAGAACGGCGAGCAACGCAGTGTAAGGTTTCAAGAGTGCCGCTGATACAGGAACGCTGAGCGCTTTAGTCAAGGTCTTTTTTAAGGTCAACCAGAGCTTGTCAGTTTCCAGCGGAGCGTCGGTAACTCATAAATGGGCGCTTAAGAATGCAATTTTGGTTTAACATTTATCGACAGTTTCAACTATTTCTTGTACCAGTAGCTTGGAATGAATAAAAAATATTTTTTACCTTTCCTCAATGAATGCACAAAGTTGCAGTAGCATGATCTAATACCCAGCGCACGCATGAATCGTTTAGCTGTAAATCTGGGCCATTTGATGAAAAACAGGATCATGAAGGACTGAAAAGACAAATCCCATTAAATGTTCACCCAAGCAAAGCTCAGGGAAGGCCTGAATGAAGAAGAGATACAGAGGAAGAGGACTTTTGAATTGTACAGCAAGATAATTCTTGTTCCCTTGAAAAGTACAGTTGATAATAGAATATAGTAAAGGATCATGGTCCTTGTAAAACGGTTTAAAGTTGAGGTGCGATTAGGAATGACTGTGACAAGAGGTTCTATTGCCTGAAAGAGGCTCATCGCTATTTTTCACATTTAAAACCGCTTTGACGAAAAGGCCAAAGCAATCTGGGGCAGTCTGCTCACAGCTGGCAGGGAGCGCGATTCAAAATTGGAGTTGTGAATATATACTTTTGAAATCACATAATAGAAGATCTCCGCTAACGGTTCGACCTTGATGCCTCTTGAATCAGCAAGGACTATGCGAGATAGCTTGTGGTGGATGCAGTTTTGCGGATGAACCGGAACCTGCTGAGCAGTCGTAATCATACGGGGATTTTTAAACACCAAGGGAGGTGATGTGTGAATCAAATGCGGCTTTGTTCTCCATGGTTAGATCACCGACCGAGGGCCAGCGTGAGCCCAAGTGACTGACGGAACATCAAAGTTCATGGAGCGAAAAACATGATAAAGTTTGTCGGTTGTTTTGAAAAGTTTTTATAGCTTCATCAGATCCTGTAATGATGGAAATCGGCAAATTTTGTAGCTCTCCAAAACCTGGCCAAAACTTGCAACTATTGCAAGTAAGTGGTGGCAAAAGGCAAGTAAGAAATTGACGGAGCTATGAAACTGTAGACTAGCATCAAGCGGATAGAAAGTGGAAATGAATACAAGGAGAAAAGATGGAATTACGAGTATTTCTATTGGAAGTGAGGGAGAGGGAGGCGTTTCATTGGCGAAGGGCGTCGAAAAGGACGGCGATTCACATGGCGTTGAGGGCGCTTGCCCAATTCGGTGGAGGAAGCCAAGGAAATGTGGTTGGCGGTGAACTGGTCGTGGTCGTGTTGCTGCTGCTGCTGCTGCTGCTGGACTGACTGGAGTCTAGCAGCAACGACAACTGGAACATGTTGGGGAGAAGTTGAAAAATCCTTATTGCTGACAGTTGGTCCTTTCTGTGAGGATGAATGGAAGTGGAACTGGATGAGATATGGAGTTGGTTGATATTGGGGCTGGAAGACTACTGAAGGTGTAGCGAGTAGACGGGACGGTGCTGGAAAAGGGGCGTTGGGATCATGTTGGGCAATGTACGTACTTGTGTTCCATTAACTTGTTAGTTTAGTTTCAGTCCCTGCGTCTCGCTCTTTCTCTCTTTTTCTCCAGTGTTTTTCTCCAGGAGTTTTGCAGAAGCTGGTTTCCAAAAAGGAGCAAAAGGGAACGGGATTTGTTGTAGTTGGTGATGATAGCGGGTAGTAGGAAAGTGACTGAGGACGAGGACCAAGGCTGGGCTAGGAGTTGCTATTTCTTCGAAGTGCTCGCCTCCTTTTCCGAGCGCGGATTTGCGCGAGAGTCGTGTTCCGTGGTAGAGCGGATCGGGTGGAAGAAGATTTGTGAACAATGTATAGACAGGAGCAAGATACAAATACACTTGGCAGCCAAGTCTTTAACACAACTAAAAGCGACTGACAAAGAGGCGAGGAAAGTAGGAAACTATAAAAGTAAGCTACTCTATGGGAAGAGAAACGTGTGTCTTGTTGTTGATGTTGTTGTTGTTGTGTAATACGGTGGGAGTACGATGTTCCTCTGGCTGTCACCTCCTAACAAGCCAACAAGACCCTCCTTCTCAGCTCAACCAACCTTTTCTTCAAGTAGTCAACAAACCGCCGCCACCACCAACACAACAATCAATCCTTCAAACTAACTCGACCTGCACACTTGTCCGCCGCCGACTTGAGTTCCATGCCCAAGGCTTCCAGTCTTATACTACTGAATAGAGGAGCGCCGCCAAGAAGCCCAAGAAGAAAGTTGTTTTGGCTGACTGAGGGAGCTAAAGAAGAAACAAGGGAAACTTTTTCCCAAGTCAAAAAGTGAAAGCAAGTTTGTGGCTCTGTGTGCGGATCAACAAGATAATCGAGTGGAGTCACACGGGTGATTAAGTTTCAAGTGGCCCAGTTTGTTTTTGGCGTTGACGAACAATTGTTGGAAAGTCGTTGAACATTTCCATTGACTTTTATTCAACGACTCTAAAAGGACTACTAATACTCATTTACTAGTTGAATTGCGTCAAGAACATGTCCCGGCATAAAGTCAGCAGGACGCTCGAATTTTTTTAATGAGACGTTTGAAAAAGTTTTGGAACGTTTTTGATGTGTAGCGGTTGCTGTTGGGTTTATTATTCTTTGATGTGAGCATTGAGAGGTTCATCAAGGACGTTGGTTTCAGTCCGAATCAAGTCAACCAGGAGATCAAGTGCCATTCGCGGACCCCAAGTCGTGTGTACGCTGTGTGTCTCAAGTTGGGAGAGATTTTGGAAGGAAAGTCGGTTGAGCTAATGGTATAACCCGGTAAGTTGTCATGAACGTTTAATTCACAAAATTTTTCTTGATCTGCTAATTAGCTTTTTAGGGTAAGAAAGAAAGAGAGAAAGATGGAAGTGGGAAATACTGAAAGCATTTTGGTAGTCAGGACTGAAGTCTGTAAATTGGTCCTTGGATGCTGTTAAAATGGGTTCTGAAAGAAAAACTAAACGGTTAGGGTTTTAGAAAAGGCTGGAGAAACCGGAAGTCACGGGAACCACCCCTTGGTGTTCAAATGGCCAGAGACAATGGCCAGCATACACATTCTCCAGGTATATCCAGTTCAAGAAGGTGGCACGCGAAAGACGTTGTGGGAGCCCGCGTCGAATAGTGAATTTCCTGGCCTTTGTCCAGGCACGCACTACTACAAGTCTCAAATTTCACCAAAGGAATTGTGACAATAAATGTCGGCGGGTTGATTGTTACGTGTATGTTTTGGATTAATTGTCGGGTTAAAAAGAGATTGACGGTTTGATAAGGCTATAAGGTGAACACGTGGATGCTGCTGCGAAAGACGAGGATTTGGTGGTAATTATACTCCTTATTCTATGACCTATGCAGATGTTGAAAGATGTGGGAGGAAATTGTATTGTGAGCGTTTCCTGTGACCGAGACTTGATCCGTCAATTCGAGATGAAAAGTGTGCGCTATAACCTATTGTTTGACTGACTGTTGGCCACGTGTGCCCGGGAGACTCCTGGAAGGTCCTTGTTTTGATTTCTCAACTTCCGCAATGTGCCTGCTGATATCGAGAAATCTTGCAAGGATTGCGTATTATTGAAGTTGGAGGCCAGCTGCACTTGTGGGCGTCAATTTGGATTGAATAGAAGCTTTTGAAAAATATCAAGCTGGGAGTCTTGAAATCAATAATAATCATATTGTGGGACCATTAGGCTGTTGAGACAAGCGCGAGCTTTGAAGACCGTTACGAAGGTCGCGAGTTGCCTTGAGGGGTTTGCAGTTTGTTCCATGGTTTGTTCCAGTTCAGCTTGTATAACGGCAATGGATTAAATTTGTTGAGGACAGAAGACATGTCCTGAATCATGGTTACGATACGTCTCACAAGACGATTCTTGTTTTAGTAATCGCAGGAATAAAAAAGCGTAAGGAGCGCAGACAAATGTCCATGGCGGAAATCGCTGACGTGGTCAAAGTGGTCCGAGTCGAAGTGGTGGCTCAGCGTCGGTGGACTTTGGGGGAGGCATAAAAATAAAAGTCATAAAAGTTGACGGTCGTTGTCGGCTGTGGATGGTGTGAAATGTTGAAAATTATCGCTGAAGTAATCACTTGGCGATTTGTTACGAGTTGAGCGGTGAAGGATGAAAGGGTATTGAATTCCGGAATCAGACTTTTTGAAATGCGTTAAGCGGGGGAGGGGGTGGGACGTGTTGGCTATAAATTCAATATTACTACTCTCAAACACATTGAACCAGGATCCTCAAGTGGCAAAAATAGCAATACTTTCTGACTGTACATATTTGAACCACACTGACAACAACAACTTGCAGACTTTGTCTGCGAGCGGAACGGGAGAAAATCAAGTGGAGCGGATTGGAAATGTATTTTACGACGTCGAATACTTGATTGCGTTAACATTCTTATGTTCTTCGCCTTCCCCTTGGTTAGCATTGCTTTGACTAGAGGTGCACGCATGAAACATCTGAAAAATTACAGACACCAAACGTCGCCCTTGCCATTTCATTTCAGTGTTTATGCGCTCATATGATGGTTTGACGTCGTCGTGTGTTCAAACCATGGTCAAAACAAACGTTAGACGAGACGCGCTCCGATGTTTGAGCGATAATTATTAGGCAGCTCACCTCATATAATGTCATGCGTACAATGTAAACTTAATGTTCATTTATGTTCCCAAGTGTTAACTTTGGACCGAATGTGGGACACAACTTTGGTATTTGGCCATGAAAGTTGCATCCCTGTTGAGGAATTTGTGAAGATCGTAAAAGTGCAATTGCCACATGTAAAAAGCATGGACAATTTACAGGGACGTTTTTCGGCTATCAAATAACTTGGGTTCAGACAAGGGTGCTTATTGCATGTCCTTTAAATGCGCTAAAAGGCATAAACGTTAATTCGGCGCATCCGAGCAGGCATAGAAAGCTAAGCTTCAAAGCGTGTAATTAAAATTGTTTATTGATGAACAATGTTCCAAGTCGCAATCCGTAATTACGCGTTGTAAAGGTGTTTGATGAGCGTGTGGAGAAAGAGATTTCCTTTATGATTTTATAATTGCAAACCTTCAAGTTCTACCTTTGGGCACAAACCACAAGAGCGAAGTAGTTTAATTGCCCATTTTGAACACAAGTTTTATTGAGGAACGTCAAAGGACACTTTGTAAAAGTGCGTTGGGCGGGATTTTAAAAATACTTTTTTGGCACCTAAAAGGACGTCTTAGTAGTACGCGGTATTGGGACGTCATGAAATTGGCGGATAATTATAACGTTACTGCTACAGCTGGTGGATGCTTGAAGAGAAAAAGGATAGGGATATAAAATATTGTCTGTTGCTGCTTTTAGTTGTTGTATTATATATACGGGAATAAGAAAGCGTGTGACAGCTGAAAGGGCGAAAAGCCCGGGTTGCTGTGATGGTGGTTGTTGGGACGGGACGGATGCAGATGGTGGTGTATCAAAGTGAATAGTTTTTTGTTTGGATGTAGAAATATTGGTGTGTTTGAAAGGAAGGAGGAGGAGGTAGAACGGGATCCTTTTGTCTTGCCCCAAAAGGATTTGACGGCGCACTCGGAACAGTTTCATTAGAGGCGGTTACTTTTTCGGTTTCCATTGCCTCCCACAAGAAGAGAGGGCGAAAAAGAGGGATGAAAGAGCGGGAGTGGGGCCGCGGCGATCATAAATCCGAAACGGATGGATTCTATTCCATGATGCACTTTTCCCTAATCGAGGGCGCGTTGGAGCGAAAAGTATCAACACATTTTGCATCCGTCCAGATTCTTTCTTGTCCCTGATGATAATGTTATTATTATTACATGATATAACAAACAAAAAATACACACGCGGGATGAAGAAATGTGGAGGAAAAACAAAAGGCAAATATAATTGTTCCATCACGACATTTTTGAGGAGGACTTGAGTGGCGGAGTTGATGAGAGCATTCTGATTATTACTGAAACGTTGTAGAGAAAGAAGCGGGAAAAAGTCTCGCTTCGTGTGGTATCATCCTTTCGACTTTAAGAAGCTGTAAAAGGTTTCTCAAGTGCTTTGTCTCGTGTTGAGCAAGAGGAGAAGATTGAAAAGACACGTTTTTATATGAAGGTACACGTTCAAGTTGTTGAAATGGAAGGAGGATATAGTACGTGTTAAAAAGTCGGAAATGTTGGCTATGATGGGTCTGGTGGTTAACAATAGAGGTTGGTTGATGATGACGAGTTTGCAGTTGATCCCGTGGCGGGTTGCGACCTGAGTGGGTCCGAAGAGATCCAGTGACTCTTGGAGTCGAAGAAGGGGACGAATTGTGGCTATAAGTGAAAGATTTGAGTGAAAAGTGGGATGATGAGGTTGTTGATGATGATTATGAGAAGGGCAGGAGCTACTGCCACTTGGATCCGTTGACATACGACCCACTTGAGGCCGGATGAGATGAAGATGCTTTTGATTGTTCATACACGTCTTTGATGGATCTCTGGTCGAGAGCTTCCAGCGACCGGAAAACCGAGAGGCAACAAGGAACAACTCCCATGTCGGAAGCAGGCATTTGGAGGTTTTTGATGATGTCGCTATTATTATTAGTCGGATATACGGAAGAATTGTCATCTCAAGTTGATTCTGTAGAGTCGCCTCGAGGTAGACAAGACAGACAAGTGGTGGTGGTGGTGGAAGTTGGGGCTGCTGGCTTTTTTTGCAGACATTGTTAAAAAGACGTGCTCATCCGATTCGGATGGGTAAAAAGAGTTGAGGACTCCTGGTGTGTCAATAGAGAGAGAGCGAAGTAAAATGGCTTCACGTTTCGCTTATGCAATGGTTGCTGGAGAGATCAAGTGTCGAGAAGAGCAAAATGTTAGCTTATGTTGCTTGGTGTCTGTCTGGTCGTGGTGGATTTGGCAAGGCGAGAAAGCGAGGACCGCCAAGGCCATTGTTGTTCCTTCAGAGAGTACTACGAGAGGCAAGCAAATAATTGAAGAGTGAAGAGGTGAATCTACATTGTATTTTCTCTTGGCTGCTCTTTCAATTTTGAAAGAAAAAGCACAGTGGCGGTGACTACCCGGACAAGCGTCTGTTTGCCAATATGCAAAAACCTCATTACCTCAGACCTGAGTCAAGGGAGGCAGAGGCGAAGCTCATGTTTCCCTCGACTGTTTATACATGTTCATTGTCGTTAATGAAAGCTGGAGAAGAGGCAGAGGATAAAGGACTTGAGGTCCTCCCAAGAGAATAGACGAGAAAGGAGGAGGAAATATTAATTGAAGCAAGTCCTCCGAGATTCCCATATGATACGGTGAAAGCATGGGAGAAGAGGAAGGAATGGCTTTGTTTACACTTTGTTAAGAGACTCTTTTGCAGAGATACAAAGAGGAGCAGGAACAGCGTCACTCAGGAAGATCAGAATGAATATTCCCAGCAAAGTTTTTTGGAATATGGAAAGGCGGCATCTTACATTGCCAGCCAACTGCGGGCTAATCTTAAAGAGAAGGAACTGGAAGAATTTTAAAATGGACGTAGTAATGTTGGACACTACTTCAAGTGTGAAGAGTGTAAAAGGATTGGTTAGAAAATGGGATTGAAAGGACGGGGATGGAGAAAGTACATTTATGTTTGGATTGAAATATAGGGAAATGTAAGTACTGGGATGGGAGAAGGGAAAAGGCGATGGATGAAAGCGGCGGTGGCGGGAGTTGGCGTATTTACACAATGTTCTTTTATGTTGCGAGGCCGAGTCCACTTGAAAACCTATCACTTATCACCATTACGTACACATGGACTCAAGAACATGGGAAATTGGTTCTTCTCCAGCTCTCCAAAAGGTACTTTGCTTTCGACGTGGCGGCGGCGGCGGCACGGCACGGACTGTTCAATCCGAAACTGCAAAGTTTACATTTGCCGAGTTAGCATGTAGTAGTCGTGCCTTTAAATGTAATGAAACGTCCAAAGTTGTTGGACGGAGAGAGAAATGAGAGAGTTTGCCTTTCTCTGTAGTTTCGCGGAGTAAACAAGAGGGAAACTGGCTCCCGGTTCGGTACCAGCAGAAGCGACCGACTTTCACAGTCTACCTTGAATACAAACATGTAATAGGCAAAACGTAACAATGATTACACAAGAGTCTGTTTCAACAACTAGGCTTTTGGTTTCTGCTGTTGGAAAAGTGGCATCAAAGGTTGGGAGCGGCGGCGGCGACGACGTCGTTTCCGGAACATGTCATTAAATTGGATGGTCGGTGGGCCGCTTTTATAGGTTTTGCGGAGTGAGGATTAACGAGGTAGAAAATGATTTGCTTTTTCGTTGGGTTACGAGAGCTGAATGGAGTGGTGGTGGTGGCGTAATAATTATAATGATTAAATGGAGAGTCACGCCATAAGTGACAATTGCACAAAGGCCTGCTGAATCTGACAAGGGGCCATATGAATGTATGGAGGAGGAAAAAGCATGTGAATTCGACAGCTCAATTTTACTTGCAAAGCCTTGACACCCCCGCATTTTCTTGCTGAAATTATTATGTCTTGCAGCAGTTATAATAATCGCGGCCGCCGCCGATCAAGGACGTTTGAACCACTTTGCCCATTCGACCTTTTCTTTTCAAACGGCTCCGCTGCAGGATAAAAGAATGGGAAAGCGGAAAAGGTGATGATTGAATTTTGGACGGGTTTTTCGATTTGTGGTGGTGGTGGAAATGTGTGGCTGGAGTACAAGACACATTACATTTGTACTTGGGGATTGAGCTGAATGAATTGTGGAAGAGAAATGTAATGGGGGGATAATGGAGAACAAGTGGGTTGTAGTAGTAGAAGTAGTAGTGCAGCACCCTAATCGGGATTCGGTGATAGGATGCGGATGTTGGCACAAGGGATTGAGTAAACATGTGGGGAAATTGAGAAATTGGTTTATTGACAGCAAACACGAACTAATAGGCTGTTATACAGTTGGAATTGGTATGAGGGTTGAGATGGGCGAAATAGGTTTATGGGGAACAGAATGTGTGACGAGAGGGTCTTCATATTTGAGACTGGATTATTATTGACTGACGACATTTTATTTTGTGTTACAGATAAACTCTGGGTAATAGCCAGAATAAGAGGGGGAGAATTGCCTGAAATCAGAAAAATTTGATCGCCGTATAATAATGAGTTGGACGACTCAAGGACGACGACGGGAAGCTGAGGACGCTTTCAAGGAGACTCGGGACATTGTTGTTCGCCGGGAGAAACGTGTACGAGGGAGGAGCAGTGGAATGAAGCCAACTTCGTTACTGACTTTCTCGATCGCCAAGATAATGGAGTCGGTGCCAATGGTGGGCGGCGGCGGTGCTCTGACGAGTGATGACGAGGAATCCGATGAGGAACGTCATAAGGTCAATCATCATGCAACAACTTCAAGTTGCAGTGAAGAGGAAGACGAGGACCTGGACGTTGAAGACGACGATGAAGAGGACAAGGATGAGCGGATTGATGTCGTCGAGGATGATGATCATGAGGATGACGAAAGTCGTCAAGTCGAAGTGGGGGAGGTGTCAGGGAAAGTTGGAGCGGACGAGGATACGTCGATGAGGCCGCGAGACGCACCCTCTTCCACTGTGTCTTCTTCGCCTTTATCCTTAGTCAAAAGCAAGTTCCTGACTCGGCATGAAGGAGGGGCTAATTCAATCCAAGAGCGATCATCGTCAAGACAAAAAAATGCTGATAGAATTCGACCCAATGCTCCGCAAAGTAATGGCCCTTTTAATCGAGGAGACATCAACATTCACCACCACGACGGCGGCCCCGCTAGAAAGTTAGCCGACAAAGTTGAAGACGGATCTGCCTTTCGAAAATATGTTTCACCTCAGCTAATCTGTCCCCCAGCCGAACAACTCAAGGCGTACACGGAGAGACTAATTTCGTCATCAGAAATGCTCCGGCATTACCCATTCTACTGCTACGGTGGTCCACAATTGCCCCGAAATCCAGCGTTTGCCGGTGATGCAACCTCAGCGTTTCCCTCAACGCTGTACGCTGCTTACATCTCGGCGGCTAGAAGTCGATTGCAGCAGCAGCAGCAAGGAAATATGACGGGCTACGGAAGGCATTTCGGGTCTCTTCTGTCTTCGGTTTCTTCAGGGCGCGGGAAACAAGAAAATTTGGCTGAGGATGGTGGTGGTAAAGTATTGTTTGAGCAAAAGCTTGAGGACGAAGAGCGACTGAAGCGGGAGCGAATAGAGGCCAAGTTGTTTGAAGACGCAAAGCGGCTACTTTCACCACGAAAAGACAACAAGAGCTGTGGTGGTGGGGACGGGATAAAGTCTGCGGAGGCATTTCTTTTGTCATCCAAACAAGGCGGCTTGAGTTCAGTGAAGAAAGGTGAAATTAGTCGGGATGAGCTTCTACTACTGCAGCGGAATAACAAAAACAATGGCAAGAAAGACTACAAGGGGAGGAACAAGAATGCGGATCAAGAGTTTGTTGGGCCGAGTGAACTGCGGGTACACACGACGGCGAGACCTTTGGACAGCAGTGGTTCGAACGGGAGTAGCAACAGCAGCAGCAGCAGTAGCAGCTGCGAGTCCACTTCGCCGCAGTCCTTGACGCCAAACGGTGGTTCTTCCGGGACCGGAAGTAACGGAAAGGGGAGCAAATCCTTCAAATGCCACGAATGCGGAAAGGTATTCAACGCTCACTACAACCTCACTCGTCACATGCCGGTCCATACGGGCGCGCGCCCCTTTATATGCAAAGTGTGCGGGAAGGGGTTCCGTCAAGCGTCTACGCTCTGCCGTCACAAGATAATTCACACGTCAGAAAAACCTCACAAGTGTCAAACTTGCGGTAAATGCTTTAATCGGAGTTCAACGCTGAATACCCACATTCGAATTCATGACGGCTACAAGCCCTTTGTGTGCGAATATTGCGGGAAGGGGTTCCACCAAAAAGGCAATTACAAAAATCATAAGCTGACGCACAGCGGCGAGAAGGCGTACAAGTGCAACATTTGCAACAAAGCCTTCCACCAGGTTTACAACCTTACCTTCCACATGCATACGCATAACGACAAGAAACCCTTTACTTGCAAAATCTGCGGCAAGGGGTTCTGCCGAAACTTTGATTTGAAGAAACATATGCGGAAGCTACACGAGTCTCCACAGCACCATCAGCTCCACCACCACCATCCCAACCATCATCACCAAATTCATCAGCATCATCCACTTCACCTGTCCAGTCCAACTGGAGAAAGCGCAAGTCGAGCCTCAGCTGGTAATTCTTATGGCGCAAGTAATGGACATCCCTCCTTGACTTCGCAACATTCTGTGTCGCCTGAACGCCTGTCCAGTACCAACTCGCCAAACTGTTCGCCACCAGGTCTTCGACGTTCATCAGCAAGTTCAGCCGGAGATTCGTTTGCGATTCCCGCTCCCGGTTTCCACCCCCACCCCCACCACCACCATGGGATTCCCGGCGGACCAAGTCCTTCTAGCCTCAGTTACCCGCCTGGTCTCATCAACCCGTTTTTAGTGCAACCTAATCATTTAGCTCCGCCAGGGCAATTTCACCATTCCCTCACAAAAATCCCGCCCCTTGTGTAAGCATAGGAGCAATTAATTATACGTGTAGCTTGTAAATTAAAGACCACTTTTGCTTTTCGTTCCTGATATCATCATCATCAGCTTGTCCCTCTAAATGAGTAAGCATGGTTATGAAAGATGGTTGTAATCCAAATATACATTCACCTGCATAGCGTGTACTTATGTGTGTATGGTTATCCTTGGAGACTTTGGGAAATGAGATTAGTCGTCGTGTACAGAGTTAACAAGGGTTTATAGGAAACATGGGTTTTGACAGTAAGCTCCATTGAGCCCTATTGGAGTAACCAAGTAATTTGTTATGTACGTGTACATTTAGGATTGTCATTGATTGAGATGTGGAGGAGGCAATAAAGGTGCGATTAGTTACTTACGCTCATCATCAAATGTCGTTTCGTCTTTTCTTGTTGTGACGTTTTTGTTGACCACAAAAGTGGTTGTTGTGGAGTTGTGAGACGGACCAAAGTTACAGGGCAAGATGTCTTGTCCGACCGCATTTAAACGGATAAAGTTTAATTCCCCGCATGAATGGAGGGAACGGGTAAATAATAATAATACACACATATGGGGTTGCCGGCTGCCGAACAAGGACAAAAGGAATGGTTTATCAAGAATGTTTCGTGGACAGGAAACAATTGCAAGTTCACAAGGTCTCACAGCGGCTTTGTGTATTCGACAGGCTCCTCTGTCCATGTCTTTTTGTATCCACCAAGAAGATAGTCTTTTATACGTGTTCAGAGTCCGGCCCCTTGACAATTGAAAACTAGGGAATCAAGAGGATTCCTTCCTTCCTACTGCATTCATGGCGAAAATAGTAAGCAAACACATACGATCCGATTATGTCATATAGTTGAACCTGCTCAAAAAAATCGAGTAAAACAAGGAGCAAACACATGAATGACCCATGTTTGTTTGCAACTTTTGTAAAATGGACTAATCGCTCCAGGGACTTTTTGGTCAGTTTGTGAAGGAAAAAGTTTGCTCATGTGTTAATCGGCTCATGCCTCTTAATAGGGCTATTGAATGCTGTTATTCTTGAGGAGGAAGGGGCTAAATAATTCAAGGCATTCCGTAATCCTGCTACATGAATCAAATGGCCCCGAGCAGAGGACTTTGTTGCCGTATATAAATCCAAAATTGCATCCCGAATTCCTGCTGGTTCTGGCGGATACCTTTTTTGGCTGGAGTACTCTTGGGAAATGTGTAAAGCTAATAATAAGGCAGCTTCACGATTGTTAAGGAAAGGTAAAGTTTTGAAAGTAGGATTGATACATGTGTAACTAAGAGAGGGACAAGGATATACACGAGTTTCAAGTGTACGTCTTCGGCTGGCTGAATTGAAATAGGGACACTTGAAAAAATTAGTGGAAAGAAAAGCTACGGGAGGGGAGCTGGAATGGCCTGGAGGAGGGGAAAGTACATGTGGAATCTGTGAGCTTCGTCTCTCTGACTGTGAGCTATCATGATTATAGTCGTGTGATCTTTGGATAGAAAAACACGGGTCAATTGGTGGTTTAAGGCTTATGGATAGAGAGAGGCAAGATGATGATACGCTTTTGCTGGATTTTTCATAGCGGGAGATGACTTGAAAGCCCAGAGGCTCTCCTCCTGTTTGATCCTCATCCGGTTTATCATACACAGCGTCATCATTATCATGTGCATATTTAGAAACCAGGATCCGAGATTCCACCGCCCCTTCTTCTCCTCAAGGATCATTCATATAGAGAAGCGTGTAGTAATGACGAAATTGTGTGTGTGTGTGTGGTTGTACGTGTTATGCCCATTATTATGATGATGGCAGAGAATTGTTGTTGAAAAGCCCGGGTATGAGATGTTGAGGAGATGATGCGGAGTTGGGCGCGACGTTCTTTTTAGCCGGGACTTTTACCCGGCTTTCGGCGCTAACATGAGCCATACGGTGAGGTTGTTTGGCGAGAAATGATGACAAGCTTATTATATACGAAAGTGGGGAGACATCACGCAGAGTTGAGTATGGCGATGATGCTGTTAGGGAAAAGGCATCAGAGAGACACCAATAGTACTTGGACGACCCTTGGACTTTTGATACTTGTAGTAGTAGTAATAGTAGTTGTAACACAAGGGAAACAGGGTGAAATTACAGGACGATTACAAGAGGAATTGAATGGTTTTAACACTCGTAATGCCGTCTGACACGAATCTCCTTGTTGATGCTCTATAAAGGACACACTTGAAATATGGAAGAGTTTGTCAAGTAATGTACTGTTAGAGTGTGGATGATGAACAGTTGTGTCTCTAGTTTGGCTACAATCTCGTCGTTTCCGCCGGATTATTGATATGATAATGTTGACAGGGATGATGAGGATACTGATGAGGATGATTGCAAAGGGGAAACCAATCTGCCTCTATCGCTTTCCCTCTTGACGACTACCAAAGTTATTGTTTAGATGACGCGCCGAGTGATGATGACAAGTGATGAATTCTTAAGGCTTTTATGCGCGCTCTCTCATATTAATTGGACCCTTTCGGGAGGACAAATTGATAATTCCTCTCATTTACACGCAATTTTATCCAGGGACGCACGGAAATGGGCAGAAGAGGTAAATTACAAAAATTAAGCGGAAATCATTTCATCGGTGCAGGCGTGAAACTGGATTTTAGCCATACTTTGTACTATGTTTTTTGCTTGAGAATATTTACGGTTGTTCTAATCGAAAGTCAGAATTCAGGGTTTGTTTCTTACAAATTCTAATTCTTTGCATATTGAATTTGTGTGGAAGAGTTGACGAGACATATTGCGAGAATGGAGCGGCTTATAGCTAAATAGCTTTTTATGTTCATCATTTGACCGCATTCTAGAATGATGGGATTATGGGAATTGTCAACTTTCCTGCCTAACCCCGCCGTAATGGGTAAAAAGGGGAAAGGGCAGCCGCCGCCGCCACAGTCCTTTAACAATAAGCAAAGCTGTCAAGTGCAGGTTCAATCCAAATCAAATTAAATGTTTACACAAACTGGTTTCCTGGTTTTAAAGAGACGAAAAACTGGCGCTGATATTTATTTGGTGAGGAAACAAGTTGATTGCTTATGTGCATTGCTCGGCAATGACACGTTTAGTGAGATTAGGCTCAACTTTAACGAAGAAGGAGGAAGGAAAGGAATCACAGGAATATAAACTCAGAGGCTTCCAGATGAAAAGTAGGTGTGATATATTTGGACGAGATTGGAGAAAAAGCATTTACCATATTAGAATGAAGCGGGGGAAGAACATGATACATAACCTTTGAATGGAGGTGTCGGACTGGAAAATCCTTACTTGCAGGGTCGACAAAGACACCGAATGCTTCACCGAATGCAGCCTGCATTCGGTGACAAAATTGTAAAAAGCCATGGAACCGAAATAGACACAAACGGAACGAGACAGGATATGGAGAAATGCAATGGAGCTTATGGAACAACGTCTTTTCACTCTTATTTATTGCAAGGAGCGGAAGAGTATGATTTGGAGCCATTTCAGATACAGTAGCCTAGTGCAGGAGGAGACAATTCGACACTCCGATTTCGGAAAACAACAGGTGAGACGGACTTGTGCTGTGATGTAAACTGAATGAGGATTGGAAACATGTTGTTGAAAAGTAATAAATCCGGTGGACGGGGAGCAATTCATTTTATGTTTGACGTGGAGCAAACTAATAAATCCTGAGTCTTCCGTCGAGAGGGTTCTCTCAGAAATAATGTGAACAATGGCCAAGTATTTAGTTGCTCCTACGGAAGGTGTCACGCGGAAAATATTGTTGGGATGGAAGATTTCCCTGGAAAAACTCGATGAAACCGGGCAAAGTACACAAGTGAAAGTCATGTGCGGGTTTTCTCAGGAAGATAAACATGTGGGTAGGAGGATGATAAAGATCAGGATCAATTTCGCTACATGTCCATGTACATCATATTTTTTGGTTCGACGACGTCGTCTCTCGATGTATAAATCACAGAGGCAGCTTTTTCATGAAGAAGCGAATGAGATTGCTCGCCCGGGTCTTTAGTTTCGCGATTGGATGGGCCTGGAGCTGGAAATGAGGAATACATTTTGGTGAAAGAGATTTGTTGTTGAATTGACACGGAGTTAAATTTTGTTTCAAAGGATTTTGTGCAAGAAGAGACGAGATGGTTGGTGGCGTTGGGAAAGAAAAGGAGGAGGCGCAGAAGAAGAAAAAGTGTTTGAATTTAAACTGGGTGGGAAAAATGAATTGCAAAAAGTTTTGAATGGAGTGAATGGCAGTGTCATGAATTAGAAGCGATCTCTTTCCATCAGCTTTTGTAGTAAGTCATTGCGCGCGAAACATTTAAAAGGGAAAGTTATTAGCAGAGACTCTTTGCCTTTGTCCAAGTAGGAAGAAGAACATGAGGACACAACACGACGCATACACAAAAAGTCAATGTGAGCTGTGAAAGGATGGAGAAAATGACAAAAATATCAGAGGCAAACTTACGCCTTCCTCTTGTTGAGTTGTCAAAGAGCTGAAATGGAACTCTTTCTTTTTTGAGAGAGACTATATGCATTAGTAGGAGAGCTATTGAATTTGTAAGGAGAGTAAAAGTTTTCAAGACGGAGCAAGAAGTCTACTCAAGTCCCAAAACATTTTCAAAATATTTCAACGTGTCCCTCCCAGCCCTTGATAGCTGGAGAAGGCTGGAGGAGTTGGCAAAATGAACCCGGCTCAACAAGGAACCAAAAACAGTTGGTTCATTACAAGTGGACCAAGACACTAAGCTGTTAAGTTGTAATTGAATTGTTGAGAGTTGGTGAACTGAATGAGTTGTTACGTGTGCTACTATCGAAGCAAACTGCCGCAATCGGACAATGGAATCATCAAGAAGACGGTAGCAAAAGTATAAAGAAGAAGAAGAAGAAAACACTTGTATGATGTTAACACATGTGTGTGTGTATATATATATTGGGCCCATGTCATCGTGTCAGTCAGGTAAAAGAAGGGAGGATTTCCTTCCGAAAATATAGTAATAATATAATATCAAAGCTGCTGTACTATATTGGCTGCTGGACGCGCAAAGGATCGCATCACAAGTATAATGATCAAGGTGGATGTAGAAAGAATTTCTGAAGACAAATTACCATTGATCGAGATGAAGGAAAGGTATTGAGACGAGTTCAAGTCTGGACTGAAGGCGTATTGACAGTTGAACAGGGGAAATGACTGCGTCTTCCCAAGCTGATCCTATTGAACAAATGAACCTTGCATGGTTTAATACACCTGATTAGGAAAATACAACGCCAAGACGGCATGTTGGACTTTGTGTGTATTACACGGATCCCTCATGTTAATCACGCCTTAATACATATAATCTCCCTTTACGTTTTCAAGTTCATAAACCACGCTTCGATGATCTCCTTTGATCTCCTCAATTCTGCTTTTTCCTTCTACCTTTTCTATATACGCGGCTAGCAAATGGCAATGGAGAAACGTGGATTTTTGTTTCTTCTTTCTTAAACGACATGTAACTCATTTGGTCATGTCAACAAATTTTGAGGCGGTCCTACAAAATACCGTATAATTATATCACGACGGCAGTAGCATATACATTTAAGAATTTTACAAAACCAAAGGGAGCATCAAAATATTGTGGAAAGACGGTATGAATTTTAATTTAGTCTTGGAACACTTTTGACAAAGAAAGAGTAGGAGCTTATTAAAAGAAGGACGCTAATTAGGAATTAGACATGATAGGCGGAACGATTACTTATGCCTTTAAGATTAGCAAGCGAAGCGAAGAACGCCGCTTCCTGTAATTTTCTCCTCGAACGAATATTGGTGAGGTGAAATCCAGAAAACAAGAATCGCACCACATTCCAGCTCCCTGGCACCTTCTTCAACATTCAACCAAGGCAGAAGTTGTCTGTCCACCTGACAAAGTCTCGGTACGAAGCTCCATACACAAAAGAACCCAAGATTTGCGGTTTCTTATGAAAATAATTTTCACTTGAACTGGCACGCAAGGGCTCCGTGAAATCTTCAAGTCTCCTGGAAAAACCGAGGGCCACGAAGCGAAGGAGCGAAATGAAGGCAAAATGTATACAATATGCATAACATCATAATAAGCTTCGCTTGAACACACTTACAAACTAGCAAATTATCAAAAGTCTTTGAAATGAGTCAAGTCTGTGGGAGCCACTTGTACGCTTGGAATTTGGACGAAACTGTGTAGTAGACTATTGAACATGAGACTGAAAGATTGTAAAATTGGGGATTCTGTACAGAGTTCCATTAGTGTCGCATTAGTTTCCTGAATATTGACTTTTTGTAATTATGACTGGAGGGTGGCTGGGATGAAAGTTGATATTCATTTTGAATTGAAACATGGAGTAAAAAACAAGGGAAAGGCAAAGGTGGAAAGCAACTTGCTCGTACACATGTTATCTTTTGAGCCAAGTGAATCTCGAGAGAAATAAAAGTAAACAAGGAGAGTGGATATGACATCATTTGTTAATTTCTTAGTGTTCCCTTATTGTTGAGCTTGAAAAGGAGTGGAGAAAAGGGTGAAAGGG
>JAQGBJ010000644.1:0-35452 GCA_034698345.1 Sphaeridia pumilis | reverse complement strand
ACTGACAGAGTTTATTTTGAGTGGCTCCATTTGGTCTTTGAACGCCCGTTCCCGTTGCTGGACGACTTGCCATTTTTGACTCGTTCCACCTGCTCCGTGCCCCACTTGCTAGCTTCGCAACACTTCCAAAGTTCCCTTCTTCAAAATGACACAACAATATCGCAAATTTAACTCTCAAGTTGAAGAATTTCCAATATTTCGCAAAAAGTTTCACCAAAACTTTTCTTCCGTTCAATCTTGGTAATACTCACAACTAATGATGATATTGCTGACTACAGCCGAGCATAGAGAATCAAGATTTCCTCCTACTTTTATCTAATTAATATGTTATGCAGTCTGACTATAAGGATCCTCCCCGTATATCCACTTCCTCAAAATCGGCCCCTATACACATATATCTCCGTTCGTGCCACATTCCACTACATGCATACTCATCTACGCTCTCGGCTTTTGTATTGGCTCACAGCTGCTTGAGAAATTTCTTTAAGTACATACGGCAAAAGCTAAAGCGATATACACCTCGGCCATGGGAGACAAGTGCTCCTGTATCTAACAACACGTAGCAGTCAAGAATCCTTCAAACACATACCTGGGCTTTTAAAGCGCCATGATTTAGCCCTAAAAAGGTCGACTTTGTTGATAGCCCAACTGGATTTATGCACCTTACGGACAATTTCTCGTTGAGTATTGCCGGCCAAACTCAATGATATTTCGTTTTAGAGTATGAATCATGCGAAACGCCCATATCTATGAGAGCTAGAACAGGACTAATGACAGTTTATGCTCACAATGATACCCTATCCTCACTCTGATACTTAATACTCTTAACGTCTTTAGTCTTTGATGAGAATCATTAACAAACAAATTAAGAAACCTCAGCAAATTCCGACGTAGCCTTACACAACCGAACCAGCGCCACCTTTTGATGTTCAACTGAACCTAAAGGGTCCCTGAGAATCTGAAAGCCTTTTGTGGCTCATGATGTCCCATCAACGGAATCAGAACGTTGAATATAATCAACAAGTCATGAATGACTAACCATCTCCTGAGCTTTCCAAATTGTCGTTGCTTTAGTAACGGCAAGGATAAGCGGTAAATTAGGTCTCTATACCAGTAAACCGCAGTGACTTTAAACGTACGACCATCATGACCAAGTGTATCCAATGTTGCAACTGTCGAAAATGCTTCTACAGCAAAAATCACCACAAATATAAAAATGCCCAATGCGGTTCAAATGACCCGCAAAAGTTTTCAGAGCAATTTGCTTCGGATATTTGTTCTGGGCAAGGAGAATGTTCTGGATGTAGTTACCCGGATCCGAATGCGCCTGCAGGAAACACGTGTGGCGGCGGTTCAAGAGAAGACACATGTGGTGGAACCCAGGCCTACGGCAACCAATGTGAAACCCAGGAGCGGCAGACCTTCCAACTTCAAAACCAATGTGGCTCGACGCAATTTCAAGCTTGCGGTGGAGACACTGTCAATATGTCCTACGGAAATCAGCAATGTCAACAAGGGTCAGGAGATGTTTGTAATCCATATTTCAGCCAACCTGGACAAAATGGCGATTGCTCACCTTGCGGATGCGGTGATGAATTCACGGGTAGAACGGATGATGTTGAACGCTTGAGGCAGAGAATGAGAAGCTCCCATGACATGAAAGCGTCCTTGGCTTGGCACGCCGATGACGATTGTCTCACTTGCGTTCAGCGAAAATTTGCGGGTCGTGGCTCTGGAGAAGTGGGAAAGGGAGTGGTCCATTATGGCGCTGCTGAAGATTGCGACATTCCCAAAACTTTGGTCCATGGGGTCACATGGAAGAAGATGGATAGCGTAATTTTATCAACTTCAAGCACTTTATGTGGTGAAGATCTTCAGGCTGAAAAATATTAATGACGAATTTCAGATAAGGCCTATACTGAATCCAAAGGTGAAGAGTACTTACGAACAGAAGCAACTGGAAATTGACGAACGAATTTATGAAAGCAACAAGCGAGCTCCATTAGGCCATCCTCCTGATCCTTACGAAAGGTTGCCGGCTCATGTTGACCCGGAAGAGACGAGGTTCGGAATGGCAACAAAAGTCCAGGAAGCAGGTAATACAGAAGTGACAGCAATTTTTAACTGTTTTGCAGAACTGAAACAATAAAAAATAATAAATGATTAGATAACACTGTTGGCGCTCTGATGAACATTCGGTGCAACTGCTGCGACCCTTGCAAGCCAGTCACATGTCCATCTTTAGAAGTCCATCCGCCAGTGGGAACTCAAACGGATCGAGGGTGAGGTAGGCCAGACTTATGACCTCGCTGATGCTAAGACGGCAATCCTGTTTGGAAACAACTTTGACTATTTCTACAGGTATAAGAAGCCTTTTAACAAGTCGAACATTTTTGGCATTTCTACCCCATGTGACTATACGGGCCAGCAGACTAACAACGTCGTTAGCAAATGGAGAACCGGTTCAGAAACGGCATACGCTAATAAAACCTATATGGATCATTTGGACCAGAGGGTTCCAAAACTAGGCATGACGCAAGATCGATACAAAATGAATCGATCAGTAGATCCGTGGTAATGCTATCTGACCAACAAGGCACGTTGAAACACTCTATGGGTGGCAACTAACTGATTTCTTTTGCCTTGATAGCCATACATTTGGAACTCGATCAAAGAAACAATTAAATGAACCTCGATTTAGCGAGGTGGTCTTCAACCTTTGCAGAGACGAAAACAAGGACCTCTTCATCCAATATATGCAACAACTCAAAAACTGGTTACAAGAGTTTCGCAGAATCAAAAATAAGGAACACGTTCCTGGTTTAGAAGACTTTTACGAGATCATGAAAAAATCTGAAGGAATCGAACCTGTAGATCACGTACTGAACAAGTTTGAAGTTTCCCCTAGTACACCTTCGTCAGATGCCCATTTAAAATATCCATATTTTGCAGAACAAATGCAATCCTCTTGCTGTTTCTTGGGAAACTTTCATTTGTGGCCTCAAACACTGTCACCTTCCGTGCATGGATTCCGGCGAGCGGTTCAAAGAAATTCTAGCTTACTTCAGATTCTACCAACCTTGTCCCTGTGACAAAGTCAACATCAACGGCTTCATGGACCTTGTTCGAGGTTACCAAGACCCCAAGTTCCCCTTGTACACCAGAGGTTAGTTACTTCAGGGCAACCATTCAATCCCCACAAAACTTCTACACTAACGATTCCCAGGTTTCTGCGTCCACTACCCTGACTGGAGCAATGGAACCGGCCCAAATCACTACAAAACAACAATCGAACACCTCGCCAACCTAATATGGTGCTGTGGCGCTAACAGAAACGATAACAACACTCAAAGCTCAAAATGCGGCAAGAACAAATCATCAACCAATCCCAAATGTGGCAACGCCGACAACGCCTACAGTCTTATCTGGCCTAGCTATTACACAAAACTGGGTCTCGGCCTGGAGGACGTCTACCAGGTAATAATCGTTTATAGTACTTTCGAATCAATACCTATTTTGTCATCAATTTTCATCAATCCAATGCACCTTCTTCAAGGCTCGCGACGGCCGTACTCTTCGCCAATTCTTCAGTGACGCTGGAACTCCAGTCTCTTATGACGACTTCTCCGAGACCTGGAAAAAGGTCAAAGCTGCTAATACAGAAGGACTCGTGTCGATTCAGAGCCTCAAGAACGCTTTTTACGTTAGTAATCAATGTGACGTCATCAGTCTTTACCTGATTCAGGCTCAGGCTTCATTATAAGGGCATCATTGCTTTTGATTCCAGGGCTACGGCTCGCAAGGTGGCAAATGTGGCGACGCTCCTTGCGGCGGCTACGGTGTTCCAGGAGGGGCCACATCCTACGAAGACAGAGATGTCGAATACAAGTGGCCAAAGAGGGAAAAGAAGAAAGACAATGGGCCCATTCCCAACACTTACGAGGGAATTAATGCTGAAGCTTCTCAAAGCGATGGTTATCTAAACCCTGAACTCGTCCAACCCGGGACTAGGAATTATAGTCGAACTCGATCCCTGTCTGAAAGCAAGGTGGAAGCAGAAAGCCGGTCTGACTCAACTTACTAGCTTTAGGTACCTGGAAAATACAAAGTGTATCATCAACTTGAAATGTTGAATGCGTTTCACCTGAATAAAGCTCAATCTTACTCATTCTTACCTGTTCCAAACCCAAAACTTCCCCCAAGGCAATGATAAATTCCAGGAGTTAAAGGGATTCACTGATCACACACTTTTTTTATAAACACAAACCAGTTGTGGTCCACAACTCACCTGGGATCAGGTGAAGTCCTTGTGTATACAGTTGCATTTACTGCATCTCTAAAGCTTTGCCCAGCTGCCGGCTGTAACACTGAAGCAATTCGTTTGATAAAGAGGTGAGCATCCGACTGCCATTGAACATTTGGCGGGATGGAGCGCGGGAAAGATCACGCGGGCTGATGGTCGATTGTAAACAATGGAATTCCGCTACATCTTTTCCATTAGGTACATGCAGTAGGGGAAATGGCGCTCTAGGAGATTCCCATTCTTTGTGAATGGAAAAAGGCTGGACCTTTAAACTGGAACTCTTGTCTACTTCTGGATATTGAACGCGTCAGTAGCGTACCAAGTTTTGTTGTTGCAGGACTTCAGCTCAGCTGACTGAAAATTTTGCTGTTACTAATTGCGATTAAGTGAGTTAAATTTGTTCTAACGCTTCAAGCACTTGAAATTATTTGTACCTGTTTTGAAAGAGTTGCTCAGCTGGAAAAGTTTACGATAGACCTTTTTCATCGAGGAGAATTGAAGTTTAGTTGAAGGAGCCACTTGTTGATTTCCAAAGTAAGTTAAACTATTATCATGTTGTAAAAATCTTTCGAAATAGTTGGAACGAATACTGATTGATATTGTTTTTGCCACAGGTTTAGAAAATCACTACAGCTGCGAGCCGGTATCCAGAAAGTAGTCCTAGACTGGACATGGCCCCGGCAAAGACTACGAGAGGTCAAATGAAGATCGACGATGTGTACACCAACGTCAAGTCTATCAGCACAACAACCAAGAGAAAATCAACCGCCATCAAAAATGAAAATTGTCCGGAGCTGAAAGAAGAAAAGTCGAAGGATTTGGCAGAGGTCAAGAGAGCCTTGTATGCTTGTGCACCGAACCATTTACCACGAAGAGACAAGCAGATTGAAGAAGTTTATGAATTCATTAGTCATCATTTGAGGAGCGGGACCGCAGGGAGCATGTACATTTCTGGGGCACCTGGAACTGGGAAAACTGCAGTGGTCCAGCATGTGTTGAAGCTGTTGTCTGAGACTCGAGGCTCTTCGAAATCACAGAAGCTGGCAAAGTTCCTTCCTGTTTACGTCAACTGCATGAATGTTGTTACCAAAGACTTGTTTTCGTTGATCTATGAGAGGCTGAAGCTGAAATCATCGTCGAAAAAGCCGGTGTACGACCAAATCACCAAGAGAGTTACTAGCAGCAAGGGCGATGCGGTGTAAGTTGCAGAATCGAGTGTTGTTAAAGTTGCGTCCTAGTGTTCTTGTTTGTATTCATGGTTTTTATGTATCTTTGTAGGGTGCTGATTTTGGACGAAATGGACCAGATGCTGCAGAGCACGAAGGAAGTGATGTATAAGCTATTTGAGCTTGTCCGGATACCTGATTCAAAGTTGATCTTGATTGGCATAGCGAACGCTCTTGATCTAACTGCAAGACATTTACCAATGTTGGCTGCTTCTCCAAAGACTGTTGCTTCGAAAGCAAGAACACCTGCTGGAATCAAGGCTGCTAAGGAACGGGAACTTGCTGGTGCTGGTCTACCTCTCCAGGGATGTAAGCTAATGCAGTTTCCGCCGTACCAGCGAGAAGACATTGAAGAGATCCTAACTTCAAAGATGCACGAGGTCGGCAATGAGGTTTTCGAGTCATCCGCCATCAAGTTTGTCGCTACCAAAGTGGCATCCACCACAGGGGATATGAGGAAAGCGTTAAACGCCTGTCAACAAGCTTTAGATATGTGTGCAAGAACCCAAAGACCTGCTTTAAAAGCGACTGCTGATGATGGTATGCTTCACTACTAGTTTTCCTTATCATTAACATATAAAATTGGTGCTGATCAACTGTATTATTTTCAAAGGTTTCAATGCATCAAGTCCTAAGAAGATGTGTATCCGCAATGAACGAGTTGGCATTGTTGCCATGTCTAAAGCGATCGCTCCTGCAAAAGAAGCTGGAGAACTGCCCTTGCAACAAAGAATAATCTTGGCATGTCTGCTAAAAATCAACAAAGACGCTAACAACGACCGAGTAGTGCCAGGCGATGGAGTCAACACACCAATCCCTTTGAATTCCTTCTACGACATTTATAGAAAGGTGTGCGACGACAAGGGTCTTTCTTGGATCGACCGAAGTGAATTATCGTCTATTCTAAGTTTGTTAGAAGATCGCTCGTTCCTACAACTAATACAACCAGCAGGATCTGGAACCCTAAAGCGCAATAAGGGCGGAAAGGCAAAATCCGGCATTTTCGTTCAAGTAGATCTTGTTATGAGGCAGGTCGGATTCGAATCTGATGCAGTCGTAGCGTCTATCGTGGACTAAACTCTGTTAGAATTATCAATGGCTGGTTCATAATTGCCAGGCAGTGCACTCAGGCTCTTGTACCATTTACACCTCACCTCATGTTTGAATTCTTAAGTATTAACTGTCATTTTTGTTATTATTTATCCATTATTTATTGCTCAATCTAATTTAAGTCTATGCATAATAATTGAATGGATCGATTCCTCTTGTAACTTGCGTAATCATCCAAGGATACTTGTTGTAATAAAAGCATTTAACCGTCAACGAGAACCACACGTGTGTGACATTGAAATGTACCCAAAATCACCATAATTAACTAAGTCTGTGAGCATCATGCAATTCAGTAATATATGTACTTTTCAGAGTTTGTTGACAAGCTTTTCGTGCACCTGCCGGTGCGTAGAAAGGAGAAGATACGCAAACATCAATGATAACAGATGCACAAAAAACTAGTCTAGTTAATGTCATTATTGACAAGCAGCATGAATATTCCTTCCGTATTTGTACTCAACCAGCAGAAACATAATTAACAACAACAATGTAACTACTTACTCATTATTATTCTTCGCAGGATTCCCTAGTTAACGTTTGAGCCCCGAGTCTTACGAAAACGCCGAGAAGACGCCACTCGGTCACAAAATTCCATGTTGGTTTATAGCCTTATCAGTATGTTTTTTCCGTCTCTTCAAACGTGTATGACCAAACCACAGTCTCAGACTGGTTTTAACCCATTAGCACCAATTACTAAACGACATTTCTTTGGAACCGCTATATAAATACGCTCTCACCGATTCATCATATCGTCACAAATCCATTCTCATTCAATCAGAGTCACCACAAGCGAGCGGCATCAGAACAAACAAGATTCAAAATGAGGTTTGCTTTGGTAAGTTCAAGTGACCTTGAAGAAACTCTCTCGATTATCTCCTCCTCCAAGGACTTGAACAAGAACCTTGATTCATTTCCAGCTAACTGCTTTCTTCGCGGTCCTTTTGGCCGTGACCCTGGCTTTCCCGGAACCCGAGCTTTCTCCATCATCAAAAGAAGTTCCGGTAAGTGGAGACTCGCAATCTGGCCCTCGCGATGCCAGATTCTTCGGAATGGGACTCGGATACGGAGGTTACGGGTAAGCCATAAGTTTTGCAGTTGACTTTTGAACAAGTACTTTTGTCATTAGCAAGAAGGCCAATTGGTGTATGTGAATCATGTTTCAGCGGCTATGGCGGTTGGGGAATGGGCAGACCATGGTAATTGTCGCCACCTTTGACAGTTCAACTTTTCAGAATCTTCTTCTTCTTCTTGATCCTTGAAGTCGATGCTTCTTTTTTGAGCAAGAGCTCACTAACTTTGAAATGATTTTGTTGCAGGGGCTACGGCGGCTGGGGCTGGGGCTACCGACCATGGGGCTACGGCGGATGGGGCGGATACTGGGGATGAACAGGTACATGCCTTCCCTCTTTATGATGTTTCCCGATTTCCCCAGACCTGGACTCGCATAATATTTCTCATGTTTGTTAATGTACTTTCTCTACTCAAGAAATAATATCTCTTGCCTTGCTTTCACCAAAAACCTTGTTTCTCTTTCAATTTTGCTAAGGTTGAGTCTTTTTTCATACTTGACCACCATCACAGCATTTACGTAACTTTAACTGACCGCAAGTTCCGAAAAGTGGCGAAATTGCCCAATTGCCCATAATACACCTGCCTCGGCCAATTTGTTGATGAAACACACAGTATGTCCAAACATGGCAATTTCTGGCCGGTTTTTCCCTATTCGAAAACATGTTTCAATTCTTCACACACACTTTATCATAATTTTCCAGCAACCGTTATCGCTATGAATCAGCTTTCTAATGTTCAAGCAAGTGGCTTAAATTACATTACAGTCAGACGCATCGTCATTCGTTTAGCCAACGTGGTCATGCAACACTTTTCCAAGAATGTCCTTAAAATCAACGTTAGAAACTTAGGCTCAGGTGACCGCTGCTATGTATTTATCATTGTTTTTTTCCATATCGCTTACGACGTCAGCCCACCTATGAATGGTCAAGTCCATTAAGTATAATTAGCTTCTAGCGCCTAGACGACGACGTTTCTGCACAAATTCTTGTCCGTTTGTGGACAAGTATAAATTTGCTTCGTTGGGCCCGAATCAGCATCAGTGTTTTGCTAGCTTCTTGACATCAACTAGGGAAAACATTACAGCTTCAAAATGAAGTTCGCCTTGGTAATTTCAAAATATTTTAAATTGGGCACTACTGTGAGCAAGAGAATAGTAACCTAACCTAACCTGAATGAAACTTGTTTTTCTACTTCAGCTCCTTGCGGTATTCGCAGTCGTCCTGGCGACTGCCTTGGCTGCACCAGGCCCAGAACCTGAACCGGCCGGTGAAGAGCTTCAAGTACCGAATAGTGAGAGAGACGCTAGATTCTTCCATATGGGATTCGGATGGGGCGGGTAAATATCCACAATCTCTACCATTCTAATCTGCCCAAACTCAAAGCTACCTAACTAATTTTTGGGTTCCAATAATTGCAGCCGCGGCTGGGGCGGTTGGGGCTACAGAAGACCTTGGGGCTACGGCGGCTGGGGAGGTTGGGGACATCGTTTCGGTGGCTGGGGCTACAGACCCTGGTAAGAGCAGCTCTAAAGTTGGTTCTAAAATATTTAATTTAAGATCAAGCTACTCTTACTTTTAATTTTTCAGGGGAGGCTACTGGGGATAAAGGTACTTTTTGGGCAATGCTGGATTCTATTTTTCATTTCGGACTTGAATTTGAAACCCATTTCCTCTTGTTCTCTGTTACTTTGCTGAACATCTTTGCTATAAAATATATATAACAGCTCTTGCCGAGCTTTGTCTAGCAATTTTTTCAGTCTTTGTCAATTCATTTTGTTCACAAGAGTGCCTTATTGCTTGCGCCTTATCATTTGTCCCAGTGACAGCTGCGCCCATTGAGCCCTTGGAGTCCCCATCAAAGGCAGGACAAATGTCATATGGACCAAAATGTGCTAGTTAGGACATGATAAAACGGGATATGTTGGCTGACGGCCCTGTTTACAGCCTTCGGTTTCCTTTGTATCGACACGAATGAAACGACTTGTTTACCCAACTGCCAAAGCCCTATAAACTGGAAGAACCGGAAAAGGCTTCTTAGCCAACACACGCTTCCTTGTCATAAAACCGTTAGATGAGATAAATATCCGAGTGGGTGCGGCGGTTCGGTAACTTTGTCAACTTCCATATAGTTCTAACCCTTAATATTATAACCCAAGGTTCAAAATCCATCGGATTGATGACATGTGGTCGTATTATTTTCAAGCCTTTATCCGTTTGACTTCCGGCATGGTTTTTCATAGAATTTATATCCTCACGTGAGTGGGAGTCAAACGTTCAAAAACATTTAGTTTGTAAACTCGGTCCAATCAAGGATTCCGTGAATCTAGCTTCACACGAGAATCAAAGTTGTCAGATTCTTGAGAATCCTGGGTTCCTGAGTCTAATTGACATTATTTGCGAATGAGCGAGCACACACCAAAGTTGGAGTCTATCAAGTTTTTGGTGAAACTTGACGCTCTATGTTATCATCAGCTAATGGTTTTTACGTAAGTTGTTGTAGATGAAAAGTTTAGTCTTCTTGATGAAAGTTTTTCTCCAAATTAATTCTGTAGAAAAGCTCGCGGACATGAATCAAGCCAAAGCTATTGACGGGTGGATGGAACTGACGAGAATACTTATTTCTGTTTATTTACGCCATACTGCTTGTCAAAAGAAGACGCGGGATCCAGCCACTTACAGTAAATTACTAATATGGAAAAAAATCCAAAAGGAAATTCTCAGAAAGCAAAGAAAGGAACATGTGCCGTATGTCTTTGAACGCTTCGCTAGTTGTGAAATAGAATAAGCATTCATATACACTGAAATACCGTTTGAAAACTGTTGAATAATTCTTGGAAATGCGCTTTCACTTGTCTTATAACCTTCGTCTTCAGAAGAAAGAAAATGGATTTGCTTGATAAAGTTGCTTAGCAATATTAATGCTTTGATCACTGTAATTGTTCTGTTTCATAAGCTCCTGCTCATCCTTTGGCACATGACATTGAACATGTAGGTTATACAACAGTGAAAGCGCATTCAGAAGAATAACAACGGTACCAACCCTAAAAGCAATTTTACTAGGCTTAAAGAATTATGAAGAATGGAATTTTACTGACGACATTTACGAAAATAAAGAAGCTAACAACCGTGGTTATTCAAAAATACTACGAAGAATCAAACGGACTGACGCAATTCTGATTCGTTAAACTTTAGACATAGAATTTTGAAACATTATATAAGCAAGTAAACGAAAACGGGCACTAGAAAAAATTAACAGGTAATTTTTCAGCTCAGTCTAGACTTTTGTTTTTGCTATGACGTTTTGTAATCTTGTAAATATGTTGGACATTGACTAATAATAACTGGAAATTAGAATCACTTGTCTCATGATTGAGATGAAATGTTCCAAGCATGAATTGTCGGAATTAAATTCTAGAAGCACCGCTATAGAGGTGGAAACGAACGCATGCCATTTTTTTATGTTTCGACGTAAGTTACAGCAATATGTCAAATTAACTTGATTATAAAAACTTTTTTTTTGAAGAGTTTCTAATTCTTGAAATCAAATAAACTTTTAGCCAAAACCGGTTCCATGAATTTGAATTAAAACTCTTCGTTCCGGTCGTCATATATGCTCAAGTCAGTTGTCAAAATAATTTTCAAACACGTAACGTAATATATAATATACTACACATATGTAGCATATTTATATAATTTATGGCGAAAATGTTCAAGTCCATAAAACTTTCACCGTTCCCGGTTACCGGCCTTGTATACCTGTCTGACGTCATATTTTTTTGCCAATTAGCAAAATTGATTATCGACGATTGTTTCAGCATCTCCTTTACGTCACCGAATGTCGTTAAGGAATGTGTTAATTGTAGAGGCAGCAATCACATGGTCCTGCATGCATGCACTTCCACTTGTACTCGACTGGCTTAAGGGGCAAAGGGCAATTCACAGCACAAATTCCCATCATCAGCCAACACATTTCCTTCATTCACAAGAACTACGATAACACAAGCTGTGTATAGTATCGCTATTGCTTCTAAAAGCAACGAGCATCGAGGATTGACGTCTAGCCGAAAGAAAGAAAGCAAAAGCTTCCCTGCATATTCCATGGGCGGGCAGCAAGACCCACAGAAACTGGTACTCAACTTTGGCAGTCTTCAGCAGGCTGTTGTAGAAGAAGGAGCACGTATAATTTTTCATTGGGTGAGACGGCCGGGCCCTACAGTTGATCTCTAGGCGATTTTAGAATACCATACTGTGTTGTCATACGACGAGTGTGACAACAGTTGTCAACACCTGTCTTTGAAATGGACCAAGGCACCCACCACTAAAATTGCTCCTAATTTACTCTCTCAACGACACTTGTTCCTTGTTTAATTACATTACTTACTCAATCGACCAAATCCATTAAGGTTAAACTTGCCCAATTTTCCGGCTCTCTCTCTCTCACTCTGTTCCCGGATCTGGTCAAAGTCCATTATAGATTGTGCAAAAGGGTCAGTTTTAGGAAATATTAGCAGACGTGGGAGCCCAAGCAGCTGCTAATTGCAGCAGGCAAAATTGTAACTAAAAAGAGAAAGCTGATATTGAAATAGCAACTTGTGCCGTTTGGACATTCAACAGTTGAACATCAGGATCTTTGGTGTCGTGGTGTAACCAATTCGCCGTACCCGCTCAGCCACTTTCTGGAACCTGAATCATGCCTGCTGGTGAGTACATTTTTCAAGTGTTTGCTTCAATTTAACCTTGTGTAAATATTCTATTTGGGATACAACTTTGATCTTAGATCAAGTCCGTGAAGTTGTGGATCTCGTAATTTAATTCAGTTAACTCACAATGTTACATAACAAAGTCGAGTCATACGTCTAGTCAAGTAGCGTTTGAAAACCGCTACAACGTTATATCATGAGTGAAACAAATTGGCAAAGCAAACCAGACACTTTTGCTCCTTTGATATCGGCTATTAATAAAAGTAATCAGATCAAAACAAGTTGGGCAGAAAGTGGGCCCGCTTTCAAAACGTCTGTTTGTTTTCTCATCTGCTCCGACGATTTCATGTTAGTTGACTTTATATAATTTTGGCAATGACGTACATCACACAGCTTTTTCGAGTAATTTATTGGTCTCAGAAAGTCCTTCTATTTCTTAGACGTACATGTCAAATTCAAAATTGCTGAATCAAGTACCCCTATAATGCTATAAGGCGGTTTTGTCCAACGGTTTTGCAACAACCTTTTTACCGTCCTTAAGAACGTTAGCGATTCTCAAATCGAGTAACTACTGGGACAAAATCGAATTTTGTCATGACTATTGTGGCTCGACCTTCCGAAATTCAATATAATTTCGCAACTGTTATCCGCAGGTTCACCCAAAATTAATTACCCATTGTTTATGTATCCTGTTTGCTTACCTTGAACTTGGAGCTAATGAGGTGTGTGGTGGGTTCTTGAGAGCATCCCGAACTGTTTACGTAATCATCTAGAAGTGTATCGGCAGTATTTTGAATTCTAGTTTACTGCTTTAATCCGCATGTACATACAGTAGTTCTTTGAATGTCTTACTTGAAGCGATTGTTCCACTGGTAGTTTTTAATTTTTGGCTCAGCAAGCCTTCATTTTTGCGGAAGCATTTTTACTTCACATAAAAACCTTTCTCTTTTTAAAGATTGTGGCTGTAAGCTGTGATTTTGTAACACGCAGCAGTTTAGCAGGACTTTCTCGTAAGCTCTTCATTAATCAGATTCTCCGAAGCATTACACTTATTTCCTCCTTACCTACCCAACCAAATATTTGTTGTCGGCCTTGTAAATTGCACAAAAGAAATAAAATGAAAATAGCAAGTCTCGGGAAAGGAGCGAATGTAAAAACACCATGAAACAAAGGCTCTTAAGTAGCACTTTGATCGTGATGAGAAAGTCCGGCAAGAAACGTCCTCAGCACAAACGGTCCTGAGAATCATTGAGCCAAATGCAAGCTTTCAATTTCAAAGGAATAAAAGCTTATACAGACTCAATGGCCATTGAAAGTAGATACTTTGTGTTTTGTTGTTCTAATAAAATAAATCGGAGGATCGATGTGAAGAGGTAGGTAGGGACTTCATCAAAGCAGGAAAGTGTAACATTTCGAAAGGGACTTCAAAAGGTTTGGCCTCAAGTGTCAATCCTGCCTGAAGTCTCTTGTCTGCCCGTGCTCAATCACATGGAATCAAAGCGTCCATTTTCGCCAAAATAATTGGCCTTTGATTTTATCAAGCATTCACTCGATGACAGAATCCGATGTACGCCTCTAGGGATTTCGTGTAACCGAAATGTCAAAATATTTGGCATGGGAACGGATGGATTTTTTCACGTTTTTGTAACTCCGATCAGTCAGCCAAAAATTGCGGTACGTCACACTAAAAAGCTTCATTACGGTCGCCTGACTGAACACCTTTAGCGAGTTTTAAAGACCCCCCCCCCCTCCCGACGACGCCTGACGCCTTCATAAAATTATTTTATTTAACGCTTGAACAATTTTCGCAAGTTTTTTAAATCTCGACTGTCGAGCCGGATATTAGTGGAGTACAGTTCGGAGAAAAACTTGGTTCCTCATTTCCGCTTGTGTAGCTAGGATGTCGTAATTAATATTTTTCCAGTAACGGAATCTAGTTGCGAATTTCACAACAACGCCTTTGTCAGTTACAGATGACAGAGTTTTCTGAGCGGTTGCCAAAAATGTGTACAAGTCTTTATGAAATCTGCGGGCGGAAGCTTCGCAGGACTTCCATGCATACAAAATCCAGAAGCTTTGTCCTTTAAAGAACAAAAAAGAAAGGAAAATTGTTTGCATAGACGTAGCCGAAACACAAGGCTTAACTCGGCTTCCTATCGGAAGTTGAATAAAAAATAGAGGATTCAGAATTTTCAATGACGAAATATGGCCAAGAAAGGTCAATCGCTGTCCGCTCGCCCAAGGCCTTCTTCAAGAAACGGAAACGAATTTTCTTGTTTTTTGTACTGCTTCATATACATGTATGCAACTGTAGCGCTTTTAGCAGCACAAATTTTTCCTATCCTCGTGAGACGCATTAGATTCAACTGGAAAAGTTGCTGAATTTGAAATAAAAACAAGTTTCGGTTCTGCCTTTTGCGAAGATTCTTGTCTCAGCGGGTTAAGGCTGATAGTAGATTTGTATAATTTCCCTTGATGATAATATTCAGCTAGTCAGAACCGTATCGGGGAAAGCAGTGTATATACAGGCTCACAAGAATCCTTGAAAAGCTTGTTTGCTTAGTTGATGATAGGGTTAAAACCATTAAGCATACGGTAAAATTCAGGGCAACAGCAGCTTATGATCTT
This sequence comes from Sphaeridia pumilis, assembly GCA_034698345.1. Classification (NCBI taxonomy): domain Eukaryota; kingdom Metazoa; phylum Arthropoda; class Collembola; order Symphypleona; family Sminthurididae; genus Sphaeridia; species Sphaeridia pumilis. Next base: position 20,415 of record JAQGBJ010000644.1, on the reverse strand, counting down.
GACGAACTCGACGAACTGGGTGAAAGCAAAAATGCTTACAGTTTCCCCATTTTCCCTTGCCCCGGAAATATACTTTCAACTGTGAAAATTGTATTCGAACTTTGCGCACTTCTGAATACTGCTCCATGTACAAAAATATGTTACAAGTTGATAAAAAATTCCTCTTTTGTTTCCGGTCGAACAAAAACAAAAGAGAATTTTAAAAAACTTCGAGGAAGCTTTTTGTTTGATTGAGAGTCTAATTTGTATTATTTTTTTTCAAAGAACTTGGATGTATTGTAACGACAATTCTGTATAGTTTTTGAGTCCGCTTTGGAATTAAACAAAAATCAAGATATCCGGCCGAGTATAAATACATACCTCAGCTCTCCAACAATGACTTTCCAGTCAGCGAATACCGGAGGTTGCCGTCATCGTTTTTAAATATGTATTTCACCACATACACTGCCACCTCCAAAAGCTTTCACCCGAATAAAAGTTTTCCCGAAAGAAAAACCTCTCGCATTTTTTACCCTTGGGTCGAAGAATTTTTACTGGGATATTGAAAACTTGATTTGCACTTTGCAGTTCAGATTCGTTGCGAAGTAGAGGAATTTGGCAATATTGAGACTCAGATTACAAATAAAGTGCAAATTCATATTGGTAACCCACTTGTTAGCAGTTTGTTGAGAGACGAAACTTTTTAATATTGTGGCAAAAAGTGTTTGGAGTGTGCAAAATGTGGCTGCAATAGTTTGATAAAATTCGGGGTATTTTGGTCCAAATCGGGATATTTGAAGAATCCTTACTGTTGAAAAAGATTGAGAAATTGTTTCTATTTTGCGCTCATGGGTGGAGCTTCATTGGGTAGAATCTGTTGTGGTTTTGATATGCCGGATTAATTATATTTATTTGGCGAACTTCCGCTCGAAGTCAGTCAGGATCGCCGAAAAGTTGCATTATGTACATCTCTATGAGAAAAAAGCTGCCAGAATCAAAGTGCCCAAATTAGTGTTTTTCCCCATATTACTTTTACTTTATATGTGATCAAGTCGCAAAAGCTTAGAATCAGATTCTTTTTCTTGATGCAATATTCTTTCCCTTGCAAAATGGCAGGGAAGCAAAGCAAAACACTAATTTGATCTGAGATTTTTCTCTAGATTGGTCTCAAGGGCTAAATTAAATTCCTTCAAAGACTTATGTCAAATGTAATTTCCTGTTTGACTTTGTCGGCTGGACATGGACTTTTGTATTAAATATTATATTTGGTAACAGAAATGATCTCTTAACCAGTCAATGAAAGAAAATATACTGTTCAATTGAACGCTTTCATATGTCTTGACAGCGGCTTCTGGCTTTCATCAAAAGATTTATCTAGAAATGACGAAAGAATATGAAGACATAAAAATGCCATATTCGACCAATTTCCTAACCTTGTGCACGAGACTGGATTCTATAAATCAGCGTCATGTACTACTGCCCTACTATCAGAGCTTTTCAAAAACTTCGCAGTAGGCCTATTATACCCAAGTTTGATGGATTTTCAAAAGAAAGCTTCAGAATAGAGCCACATCGTCCTACACATGTTCGTGAAATTTGACTCTCAAAGCTAGAGTTGTTTACCATTGAGATTAAAGATTTTGTTGATTATGGTTATATAAATTTCTTCGTTTTTGTTTATAACAAAAGCCATCAGTTTCTCTCACATACTGGAACGAGAGACAATGTTCCATGTTCATTAGGGCGAAAACTAATCCCGAAAGCCCAACAAAGCGAATAAAATTACACTGTCTGGACAAAGAAATGTTTGACGACACAGTTTCATAACCTACGTGGAGCTGATCGAAAATATATCTCGTTAAAAGAGTTTTGGTATCTATTGAAATTCTTCAAAGAAATCGTGGCGTTTCGTAGTTGATGAATACACAATTAAATCGTGATACACAATTCTGTTAGAATAATCCTGGTAATTCATTCTGCGGCTCAAAACGACAAACGCTGATCCTTCCGGTTGCACCACTCGCGGCTCCCTTGAGGATTAACAGCTAGTTACCGCCTTGAAACAAAATTGGCAACAACTTTTCCCATTGTATTAATTCATGTGTTTATGTATGTAACATAGCCGCAAATGTTTCACCCATCTCGGCCTTTAGCTCTCGGAAGAACAAACACGGGTTATCTGCCCCGACAGCGCAACTGAAGCCTGCAAAATGGAGCTTTTGCTAAAGGTCGCTCGTAGAAGCTCTTAGCGAGTTTTCGCTGCTTTTTATCAATTGAACCATATGCGTTGTTGGTGCCTACAAGATTGGTTTCTATGACCAAACTATTTGACAATAAAGAAACTAGAGTTACACAACACAAAGCCATGCAACACATGACCGAATAAAACAAAGCCTACAACAGACATTTAACTGACAGACGGCGTCAGGGCTCATCCAGTGGGAGTATAAGGGCCTTGATTGGACGGCAATCCCAACTATATTCTGTCTGTCCATCCATGAAACTATCGGTTCGCTTGAACTTCCGGATTTTTCTCATCCTCTCCACAACTGGCAGCAACTGATTTTATCTCAATTATTTTTATATATATATACTCGGCAATTTTTGGGAAAAACATACATTTGCTATATACTCCGAAATATAATTTCTTGATTTGTTAACAAACGAGGAAATATTTTTTTATAAAAATTCCACTTGTAAAAATCTCAAATTAACGAGATCAGGCTGGAAGTCGGCTCTATTCCAAATTGTTTACGGAGGGTTCAGCTGAGCGGAAGAACGAATTTGAGAATTAGTCGTATTAGTCGTATTAGCTAGCTAGCACACGCACGAAGAATTTTGATGAAAAGAAAGAGTGTGGGCGGTAAACAGGCGAAACATGGTGTTAACAGAGCCGTTCCAGTACAAAAGGTGAAAGCATTCGTCCACAAACAAAAAAGAACAAGTGACAGACTTATCGCGTATATATCTTTTAGTGTCCCTCCATCTCAGTACATTGGACACGTCGCAAAGTTGTATAGTTTTATACGGGATTGTCATATGGTTAAAATGTGTTGTTTTTTTGCTTGTTCAGTTCCAGTGGCATCGTATATCCGATCGAGTCCAGAATACGTCTTCAGAGGGAACAAAACTTGTTCGGAAAAGCCATGCCAACACTACCCGGAATTGGGTTGTCTTCCAACTTCGGAGGGCTTCTTGTGCAGTTGTACACATACCCAAGACGTGCCCTACACAAATGCGACGGGCTACTACTGCGTCCGGAAAGTTGGTAAGTTTATACGAAAGAATTCACCGAATTTGCGGGGGTGGCCAAGTTTCCGGTTGACTGGAAGACACGTCGAACCCTTTACACTTGCAAGTGGCAATAAATGTAATCAAAATGTTGTTTTTGTTTCAAACAGTCGCCAGTAACCACACGAGCCATGGAAGTTCGATCGACATCGATGGAGTCGTAAGTAGCTCTTGAATTTTTTACATTATCCAAGTCAACATACAATACGGTATATTGGACTTTTCCTCTCAAATCAAAATACTTGACAGAAATGGAAAGAACATATTGGCCTTTCAAGTGTTTTTGTATGTAGTAAAAACACTTTTAGGTGCTGTTTCAGTTGCTATTGCTATGATATAGGTTTTTTCGTCAACAAACAATACGCAGGCTCTTATGCAACAAGTAGTAACAACTTAAATTTATGAGTATTAAAGGAAACTAATATTTCTTCACTTTCAACCTCTATGTTGACACCACATTTGATGGAATTCGTACGATTATTGATTGAATGATCGGATAATTTCAATCAAAAACCTTGTGCAACTTTTGTGAACTGCTTTTGTATAATGAGGCAGTGTACACGAGCAGAAATAATTCTATATTTCCTGGCAATCCTTCACAGACTTCAGACAAACCGACTAAATTCGAAAATAATTTAAACACGCAGAAACAAGTTACATAACCTGTATTTATATTTTCACTAGCAGCCAAATTTTTGTCTGGGAATTTAGCCCAACCCACGTATATAATGTTAAATCCTTAATTCTTCCAATCCTTCCTCAATGGACCAGCTTTAATTTTCTTGGAATTTTGTCATACAATGGTCTTTTATTGCTTTTCCACATCCATAGTGATTGGTGATGCGATGTTTTATTCCACTTGTCAGTCTTGCCACTTGAATGAATTTGCTCCCAATTAAATCTGTTACATGACAAGTCATGCTAACGGCTTTCCGTTACGTGCAAATGCAATAAATTCATCAAGCCTTTTTATGTATACTTTTAGGCCACAAAATGGCGAGACGGGCATTCAAAGTACAAACCATCGGGAGAACCCACTCAGATGGCGTTAGCGATTCTCGGCATTTGCCTGGCGACCATGTTGGTTTCGGCAATCGTCTGCTTTCTCAAGAGGAAAACACTAAAAAGGATTATCCAGGGTGACCAGTCGTCCAAGGTAAGTTGCGTCCTTCAATAGCAAAAGCGTTTGGATAAAATAAATTCTAAGAGATAGATACAAGATTACTCCAATTTCCACTAGTGCTTCATAACCAACGAATGCAACAGGCTTTTTTGTAGGGCGTTGTACAGGTGAAAGCTTTCCACTTGGACACGTTGAGGAAACGTCAATCGGTTATATAAATTACGGCAATTTGGGCCAGGTAAACAAGAAGCAATTAGGATGACTGTTTCCAGTTCATTCCCGCTCACGTTCGTCTCAGCTATCGCAATCAGAACAAGTAACGTTGTTCATGCATGTGAGGACTGGACGCTCAAATGTTCTCTAATCTAAAGTGGAAACACACACGTGTACAAAATACACTTGAGGATCCATGTCTTCTACGAACCCAAAAGCAATTTGAAGAAAACGAAATTAGCCAAGAGATCAGAGAGTTGGTTGCTTCCGTCTCGGAAAATCAAAATCATAGAGAATCCATCTCTCCAAAAAGCAAAACCTTGAAGACCTCCAAAACCATGTTGGGTAAATAAACAAGCTCTTAAAATTTCACAGTGACGTCATGTCGGCAACCAGGTGCAACTCATCAGTCATAGGGTTGTAGTAGGGGCACTTTTTTAGACGCCATGCTGGCTGTAGCTGACAAAACCAATTGGTGGGGCGTAAGCTGCTGCAATTGCAACAATGGTTAAGAATTATTTTTTACTCCCTCAAGTTTGAAGAGATTATTTTTTCCCGGAAAAATTCACACCCACACATAACCTTCCGCGCATATATTCACGTATACTTGGCATTTACCAATGCATTTTTAATGGATATTTGTCGACGTTTTATACCAGGCTAATCTTCCAAGTATTATGTGCACATATGTTGCCTGGATAGACCGACAATCTCTACCCACACCGCTCAACTAGCTCCAAAGAAAATGAGTGAGCTTGAAAATATATTGGCAAAAGACTATAAATCAATATTATTTCCGGTAAACGTCTGGAAGCGTTACACAAACACTTGTGGCTCTTGGTCTATCAGCGCCAATGGCGTTTGTTTAACGCTTCTCTATAGAAACTTTTCGTTTAAGACCGCAACCACCTGGCTTTATCTAAATCCGCTAAGCCGCTCAATATCAAGTCATGTTTTGCAGCCGCAAGCAAGACAATTTCAGTCCAAACAAAATCAACGTTGAATCTAGTCCATGGCATTGCAGCAGCTTACAGTGAGATTTCCAGGAAAAAATAATTTATTTGGAAACTTCTCTCCAAGTGAAAGATAAATGGCGTAAATTTGTAAAGCGTGAATAGCAAAGCTCTCCCCATAAGAAAGGCAACATATTACGGGATTTCCGCTGCCATAGATTCTTAACCTTGGTTACAAAAATTAACCGATTTTGTGCATAACTTGAGTGGATGTATCAGTCAGTAGGGCTTTTAATGGAATATACAGTATATTGAAAAAACAATGTGTGGGAACCATATGCACCTGTTACCCTCGCAAATCCCACAAAATCCAACCTCTTTTCTTTCTCCATCGGCAAGTTTTTGCAAAATAGATTTCTCTGGAGGAAGGATCAAAGCCTGGATTTCCTGAGTGGATTCAGATTTTGCATCTGACACATGCTTCAATATAATGAAGCTCTTGTTTATGATGTTGACGTTGTATTTCCACGTGTGGCTAACCGCAAAGTGCCTAATGGCAAAATTCCCCTGGTCTGCAGATGAAGTTGGTTCTTTGTTCAGGTTAACTTGTATACGGCGAAAGAGTTAATCCGTCAAGATTTACGGGTTGTAGCGAAACGCTAATTTATGTCATTTATCAAGCAGTCAGACAACATCAAGTATTAAAGCTAGTTCGTTTTATATATGTTTTTAGGAGGAACAAAAGTTTAAATAACAAGTATAAAAAATGACTATCTGCATGCATAAAGTTACATGCTTTGAGTTTGTACTTGTTTTTGAGCATAGTAAATTCAAAAAGAAAGTGGTAGAGAAGCAACAATTTTTCTGCAATGGGTTTAAGAATTTGCCAAATTCCTGGACTTTTACCTCCGAACTTTGGACCGGATACGTCGAAGGCGATTTGATGCAAAGACTCTTCAAATGTATCCTTCCTTTGCACCTTTCCTCGAATGTTTTTTCTTTGGAGCAAAGCCCTTAAACAATAGGGCGCGTGTGGGAGTATTTTGTAACATGCGTTTGCTACGATTCGATCAGTTTGAAAAATGATTCCCATTTACGTGACTTGGATGTCGGATAACTTGATGGCTACAAAAAGGATATTGCGTCCTACTTTGCAAAACTCGACTGTGGTCTAGATTTACACGGTAAACCAATATAGAGTTTACAAAAGTCTTAAAAGTCCTTGAAGCCCTTCTAGAGCCAGTATTCGATAAAATTTCCCGAGCATAAAATTCTATAGAAAGAATAGTAGGCGGTGAAAGTAATGGATGATGAAAATAAAAAAGACAGGGCGATTACGCCCTGTCAATAAAGGTTTGGTGAATGGATGATTGAGTGACGTGTATGCGTTATTATTATGATTATAGTTCGAAATGGACATGCGAAACGTTCTAAGTGGCCAACTGTTGCCGGAACGGTTTATGAAGAACCCGCTCTACGAGACTGCCGTTCTCGACCTCGCAATCAGAATCTTTACGCCTGATGAAGTCCTCATGCAGAACCAAATTGGCCAAGGATGTTTCGGCAAAGTCTTTAAAGGTAAGGCAGATTTTGTACGTTCATACAACCTCGTACAACAAGTTTTATTCACTGCGGTTTATTTTATACACATACAATATACATTCTCGCATTCCGATTTCAAAGTAGACATGCTTCTCAAAGCACAAAGAAAGCTTTGTTCCCACAATGTACATGCAAGAATAAGTTGGCATTCGAGTTCAAGTTCAACATTCACGCCAAATTTCGGGCCATAGGATTTGGCAAAAATCTTATGGTACTTTAAAATGACGCAAACTTGTATGTAGCTGGAATATTTTTTAGGCTCATCTGCAAAAGAACTAATTTAAGCCCTTCGTGTGAATTTAGATAAAAAGTTGCACGTTGCGTGTTTATTGGAGTGCAATTGATTTTATTATCCATGTGTGACTATTTAAGACGATGCAGTTGGATATTGGCAATCCTTTTATGAGCCTTTATGTGGGTATATGAAAGCTGCCGTAAATGGCAATGGTAATGACGACGACGACCGATCGAGCCTCAAACGCCAAAAGAGGTTTCAGCTCATCTTCAGTTTATATACGTATTCGTAATATAACTGGACATTATTTGCTTCCAAAAAGTCCTTGATGGAATTCGCATGGTTTGAAGCAATTTACACAGACAGCAACTTTGTTTATTTTATTTATCCAGAAGCGCCAGAAACCTAGTCGTCAGTTGATATTCCACATTTTCCTCCGTTTTTCTCCCTGCGTCATATGCACTTTACAGACATCAATCATACTAATGTCCTTTGGCTTTCCAACAAATTGTAGAGTCTCGATGTAAGTTTGTTGTTGCAGTGTTGTGTACTGCAATAATCGTACGTGATTGCCGTATAGTGGTGTATCATACCCGACCAACTTGGAATACTCTGGTTACGTCTTGTGGATCTTGTCATCAAGACAGACCAATTTGCAGTCATCAATTTTGTCCAGGCAGTTTCATGGCTTCATTCATAGACAGTTTCCATTGAATGTGAAAATGTTGCGGGATTACATGGATGTGTGTTGACGTACACAACTTTTGACGACGATATCCTCAAAATAGCCTTTTGTATTCTACTCGATCATGTCCCCACCAAATTGCTTGACAGATTTTAATGCATAAGATATATAGAAAGATTGCAGTGTATTTTATATTAACAAGTAAAAGTTCTGTAAACACTTTCAAGTTTGCTTTAGTTTGCCTGTTTGTTTTACCCGACCATTGAAACCAGATATATATTTTTATTTTCCAATTTTGTTACTTTTTTATTCAGCTTGCAATAAAATTAGCAAGTTTCCTTGTCATCAAATATTGGATTGATTTCTTCACCTTGTATCGCTCAAAGAAGCCATGAAATTGGCTCAATGAAAAATTTGCAAGAAGTTTCCTCCAGTAGGTGCCTGTTCTCAATTGTGAAGGCCACAATTCTTGATTTATTCTTTGAAGCAGAACTCGAATAGTTGAGCGAATCTTGTTGAAATCCTGGAGAAAGTTTTGCTAAAATTAGCATTACAATTTCCTTGAAAACTTTTTATGATTAGCCATCTCTATATTCAACCCTTCATTTTGTCTATGACACGCGGTCCGCGTGCAAGAGGAGCATGTTTTCTCAAATATCCAGAGAAACTTTTGATATTGAATCAAATCTTACCAATGCTGTTCAACTTATTATATCCATCACAAAGAATCTAAACCGACTGAAACTTTCTTTGAAGGCAATGGAATCCGATTAAGCTGCTCCCTAATTCGCCGTTTGGAATGACTAGCTGTCTAGCAACCTATTTGTGTTTCAGGACGATAACATTTCAAAAAACGTGATCACCCTAATTAGTAGTCCAAATATTATTTTCCTGGAAGTTGGTCTGTTGCCGACATATCATATGAGCAGAACTTTATGGCCCAAAGGCAAATCCTCAGCCAGGTATATTAATACATCTCGGTGGAAAAATTCGGCAAAATAATTTGGATTTGTCATGTTTTTAACGGCGATAACTGCCATTCACAAGATATCCAGCTGTGACATAGTCACGTGGAAAGTTACCATGGAGATATTTTTTTGCAATTTGTATATATGAGAAAAATGAAAAACATTTCATCAGAAGAATAAAGCTTTGACAAACATTAATAGTTTGTTTTTCATCTTGACGCCTACACCAACTTTATGAATCAATTCAACAACGTGGCGTGGGCGAATTAGGTATTTTGAAGTTGACACAGACAACGATTGTTTTCTTACCAAAGCGAGTTTTCATGCTCATGTCAATTTAAAAACGTTTTGATTCATGCATTTTTAATGTGATGCCTTCGGCTGTTTTTCAAGCTTCGAAAGCGAAAGTGCTATTTCCAGAAAAATCATTGCCACGAGCCTAAACACGAGCTTCAGAAATGGCGAAAACCTACATACATATATGCTCTACTGATTTCTAAATTTTTCTTGTCCAATGTTACAAAAGAAACAAAATTAGCTCGTGTTACGCCTACTCACCCGCATACACAATGTCTATGGCCTTGAATCCTGGACACAAACTAAGAAGCTTTCTGATCAAAGAAACCTATTAGTCTACAAAAGGAAACAAATCGGATTTGATAGCATATTTTGTATTCTTCTTCTTCTTGACACCGAGAAATGCTCATTATAGATAGAAGCTTGCCCACATGTATTAAATTCTTTGTTAACAAGATAAAGCTCCAGTATGAACCTGCAGTGAGCATTACATCGTTAGACTTTGATAAAGTCTTGGTGATTATATTTCATGATGGCGAGGAATGACATTGAGTCGGTTAATAGACAAGTGGAGAATCTCATGGAGAAAGCTGTCTAGCTCGAGAGTTATTTCAGAATATTACACACTACTACAAAAAAGCGATGCTGGGCATATTTATCCAAAAACTACGCCAATGTTTCGTTCCACGGACCTGAGCCACTTCCGCTTGTCACAGCAGCCCTATAATACATGCGTATCCACGCGGTTCTAGGTCCAACTTTCCCCACGTAATGTAATTTAATACCCTGAGGCGGTATCATGTTCAAGAGGAGAAAGGAGTGAGTGGTGCTTGGACTAAACATTTTTGGATAAAACCCGTCATCAGTGCTACAAGATCAAAGGCCAAAAGTACCAGTCAGCAGATTATTTCCAAATCAGTCATTCCTAGAAGAAACGGTCAGCCGCCTTTTGATCATCGAGATGGAATATATATTGTCAGCTACAAAATTAAAGAATAGATGCAAGCTTGCAAAAACAAATCTATTAAACTACATTTACATTGGATACGTATAATATTCTGGAAATTATCTCCAAGACTTGAAAAACCCGCCGAGAAAGAAGTAGACTTGAACCAAGTTGTGTCGTAAAACAACTACGGCTGTTAATGGTTCCCTAAAGAGCACGTGGGCTCAAGACGTGCTAATAATGAAATGGAAAAGACTTGCTCCACATACACTTTTCGCGAAATGTGACAGACAAGATGTATATAAACATATATACCGAACCCAGGTTTGCAAGTCAAATGAGGACGTGGCTCCACTTTCTCCGACGTGGATTACATACTCCAACGCAAAATCCCACTAAATCTGCCCTTGCAAAACATCCGGAAATTGCGAGTGAATTTCCAACAAGTTTTCCAAATGTATGTATTAAGTTGCGTAATTTTTAAAGCATACAATGGGACTTGGCTTCTATAATTTCTAAATTTGAGGGACTGTATCGACAAAGCCGCTCCTGGATTAGAGGCTCAAGAGTTGAAAATCCAGTAGAATCTGACCCAATATAAGGAAATATATTAGGGTTCCAAACAGGTTTTTGTAAGCTAATCAACCGTGTGAATTTTCTACCTGCAGGCGAATTGAATGGAATGCCCGTAGCCGTCAAAGTGGTCAAGAGCGAACACGCTGGTGAAGTCATGAAGGAAGTCGAAACGATGGTCGCTTTTAATCATCCAAATATTCTGCACATGATTGGCATCGCCAAGAATATGGGTAATTCTAGTGTTTTTTCGCTATATGTTTACATAGTTACCGATAAATTGCGAGCCATTTCTACTTGACGTCAACGAAATAACTTCCGCCTCATCATCATTGTCGCCATCTTTCTTTTTATTATAGATATGGAGGCTCCATGGCTCCTCTTCGAGTTTATGGAATACGGCGACCTCGCCAGCGTCCTCCGAAGCGTCGCTAATCCCGGCATTGCTGAGACTGTCGATGATCCGGAAAAAGCCCAGTTTCATGCTACACGGGTAAGTAAATGTGACGCTGGATCTTTCTTTCTGATTAAACAAGAAGTTGCGAGACAACTGTCGTTTGTCTATAATAATATACAAGGCTCGAATTGCCGACTTCCTTCGTTGAAAATATATAACCGCTTGTTCTTTACAATCCCCAAGATGTAACACTGAAGCTAACGGGTGCTCAGAGCTTACAACTACAACTGTTTTAGTTTAGTCGCTTGCCAAAAAATTCAGAATTGTACCCAACAGTGCCACAAATTTTAACCAAGTGGTTAGGCGAAACCGAGTTTACTGGAAATAGCGTCCTCTGGAGTCTTAAATAGTTCGACAAAAAAAACATTTTAGTAACGTTACAACCCTTGTTTAAATATTGGGGCAATTCAGACAAATTTCATTAGATTACGAGCCATAAGGAAGAAAAGCCACTACCACGAACCTTAGATTCAGTTATAAACACAACAACACAAAACCCTTAGTGTAGACATTTCCAAATTGAAAAATCTAATGTCCAGTGACAAAATTGACCTTTCCAAGTGTATCCCAAGCTGCCAAGGTGAAACCTGTTGACTTAGGATGGGTTTAAATTGAATTGGTTGGCTATTGCGTCTTTAGATAGGTTATAAATTATTCTCAACCCTTTGCCACTTTACAAATTTCCTTCTCGAGCAGAGTTTTTCAATGTCCTTTCCAAGCATTACAAAATTCTCTTTTGTACTCACTTTTTTCCGCTTGACCTGCACAATAGGCCTAACGTTTCTCAGACAAAAACTCATTTCAATGACAAACTCGCTACTACAGGATAGTAGCAGGAAATATTATGAGAAAGTAAAACACCGAAGCGCGAAAAATCATTGAAGCTTCTTCAATCTATGACGTATTTGAACGAAGAGTACCGGGAAGGTTCCGAGAACTCTTTGTGATGACAATCCAAACTGCTCGCAACAAAAAGGTCCGTTTTCTCGAGTAGTTCAAGTGGCAAGTGTTATGCAGACGGATTTGAACCAATCGGATCTTGCAAAACATCAAGAGCATGGATGTGGGTGAAAGCAAATGTTTTGGTTGACCCTAGCAGCATGATCGAAATGGCACACCTTCAACACAAGAGTTCAGCCCAGAAGACAAGTGCACTTGAATCTACCCGCCAGCATTTACTTCAGGTCCTTATGTAACTCTGTGAGATTTCAAGCGAATTTCTACTGCGTATCAACTTTCTTTCAAGCTCAATGAGAATCTTCAAGATATACAAGCAGGCCGTAGGGAAAGCGTAAAAAGAAACTGTTAAAAAACGGTTACAAGATGATTAATAGGATTTTGTAGGGGAAAGCGTGTCAGATGACCGCTGAAATTACATATGGCATCTTGACATGGATAAATTGGCAACAAAAACACTACAACATTACAGACACGTGTGCCTTTTAACAGGAGCGTAAAACATGGCCCCGGCCATAAGCGTTAAGCGTCTTCCATTTCCATTGCAACTAGCTGAAGTATATACTTGGAGAAGATTTTATATTTTGTGCTTGGGAATTTTCAGGAAACACTCATGGATTTTGCATGTCAGATCAGCGAAGGGATGAAGTACTTGTCCTCGCAGCACTTTGTCCATAGGGACCTCGCGGCCAGAAATTGTCTCGTCGGCATTGGCGGCAATGTCAAAATCTCAGATTTCGGGCTCTCTCGAGACGTCTACACGTGCGACTACTACAAAGTGAGTCGGGCTTTTATTGAAGCAAAATTATGTATTTTTTTCCATTACGCATTCATTTTTATATTATGTAATTCCTAATTCCTACTATTCAAAATTACATAGTACAAAAAGTAGATCAATTATGCTTTCACTCAGTCAGTCAGAACTTTAGAAGGTAAAAGCGATCATGATTTAATTAGAAGATTCAAAGAACAGGCGAGATCAAATTTCCACTCTTTTAAGGTATCCGAAGAGCCACTTGCTATCTCATACAATAAAATAAAGCAGATGAAGATTCTCGGAATTGTAGATATTGCTAGATCAACAGTAGACGTTAAAAAAATGTTAAATTGCTTTTGGACAAAACATAATGAGACTCTCATTATGAGAGTCGGTTAAAATTACACGTGGCATCAGATAACATGATTGAACACGAAAATTTTAAATTATAGAAAAAGAAACGAAAACCTAATGAGAATTTCTAGACCGCGCGTGGCAGTATTAACAAGATCGAGGAAATGCCAATACGGGCAAAAGGTTTTGAGTATCGTTTTTCTGTAAAATTTCCGGTTACATAAGAGAAGCTTTTGATTTCGTGAAGATGATTAGCCCTTTTTTATCATCCTTAAACGAAATTCACATAACATTCTTTCATGTCTTTAGATTGGAGGATCTCGGCTACTTCCGGTTCGGTGGATGTCGCCAGAAAGCGTTCTTTACGGCAGATTCACTCTCGAATCCGATGTGTGGGCGTATGGAGTTCTGTTGTGGGAAATATACACGTGGGGAACACAACCGTATTATGGCCACTCCAACGAAGAGGTGAGTCCTCAAGCTATAAAAAACCGACACATTTTTAATTAATGTTTAGTTCGACAAGTTTGAACTTTTTTAAATTGTTCCTCCGATTCTTTGATCCAGCCAGAATCTGACACATTGCCTAAATTTGGTTGATGTAGTACGATACGATTGAGAGTTGACAAGTTTTGATGCCACTTGTTGCCCCAAATGGATTTTTTAAATAGTGCAGTTTGTGTAAAATATTTTGGCTTTGATTCGAAAACTTTTGCTGTTCCTATCAGGTCGTCCAGTTGATCCTTGACGGCGTCCTTCTTTGCCCGCCATCCGACTGTCCTCCTCTGATTCGCCAAATTATGGCCGGTTGCTGGAAAACTGAAACCAGGGACCGACTTCAGTTCCCACTCATTTGTGAAAAGTTTGCTAAAAATTCCAAGGTAACGTTTCAACCCAAACAAGTAATTAAACCTTGACCTTTCTGGAAATGCATATATGCACGTGAATACAGCAATCTTACTTGCCTTCCAGGTTTCAACAAGCCCCAGTTGCAGCTACCAGAACAGCATGGTAAAATCGGAGGAAGAAGAGGAGTCGGCCTACGAAATCCCCAACAAACCGCCAAGGCCCTACTATTTGGAGTACACCGAAGTGATTTGATGAATGAGAAAATTATCTCGAAACAAGTATATATATAAATTAATGGAAGCCAACTTTTAGGACGTCCTTGAACTGTACCATGACTGATGAACTAATCAATCATGGATCTTGTGATGATTCTCACTTTCTCTCTCTCTCTGTCTACATGTTATTATTGACATTGTAATGTGGACATTTTATGGTTTTTTAATTTCCGTTGGAGACGGTTCCATTACTTTAATCACAAGAATTGTTCCTTGTAGTATTTTCGTAAGACTTGATTAGCTTCATCGGAAATTGTAGACGGTGGTTTCTAATATTGCATAAGCTTAAGGACTGTCAGAGCTTCTTAAATGTCAAACAAAACATATTTTATTTCGATACACATTTCGGAATACAAAAATTATAATTTTTTAAAACATTCTTGATGTTTGTAGACTATAGATTCATGGTTGCGACCTAAAATATATGACCATTATCTCGGTGCTCTCTCACTTTCTCTCTAATGCCCAAGTATACGACAAAATCTAAATATGCAACTTTTACTATTGTGTAACAAATCGTGTAGAAATATATGTACTTTTCCTAGGAGAAAGTTCAGGGACGAAGTATAAAATAAGATTATCGGATTCCTCGGTGGAAAATGGCATTTACTCTCCTCGTGAATTAAAAGGTTAATAGGGACAAAAGGTCCATACTTTTTACATTACGACTATATAAGCTTTATGACGAACCGTTCTGTTTATCGTATTATTATTGCTGTAATTCTTATTTGGTACAGGTGTATACGAAGCTATTTCATTAGCTGTCGAAAGTCGAAACGTTTGTGTTTCTGATTGCTCTTTTTTATATCTGTTTCGACTACCATTTAACTCGTAGTTTCTTTCAAAGAAAAGGAGCTACATCATGTTGTTTATAGGTTTATAGTTGAAGCTAATAAAAACGAGCATATGAATTTGCGTTGCTTAGGAGTGCTTAAAGTTCCTTGATCGCTGAATGCTTTTACCCTGACACTTAAGTATGGTTATTCGTTGTTTGTAGGCTTGCGAATTCGTGTTTTCGTTGATCATTTTATCCAGCCTAGCAAAGGCACTCGTCATTACGCTGCAAAACTCTGAGAATGTGAGTGCATTTTTCATAGAAGCGAAAACAAAAATCTATGACTTGACGTGGGAAAATTGCAGACAAACCAACAATCCACGTTCACTCTGCTCACATAATCACCAACACACCGTACATACTCTAGAATTCGCACGTGTTTTTCTTGCGAAATGTGAACCCCGCGACTGAGGACTATACTTTTGTGAAAAGTAAAGGCTGTTTTGGGCTTGTTTCAAATCCGAATTTCTTCTAGTGCTCAAGTAAAACTATCTCGTTGGCCTGAGTTTAGCGATGGAGGTGCCGTTGAGCGAAGTGCCGTGCACTGAAGATGTCTTATTTGATGGCTACGGAAGCTTAACTTTTGACAACTTGGATCTGCCAAACACCATAATTGCTGGCTTAAACGCCTGTGGATTTCGCACACTTTCTCCGGTTCAAGCGGAAGCAATTCCGATCGGAATCCAGAACAGAGGTACGTACATTTGATTGGTTCGATGATTACGACAATATGAATAATGGAGAGCGTGATATTAATTAGCTCTGGTTTACTCTAGATTTACTTGTGCAAGCAAAGCCCGGAACTGGCAAAACATGCGTATTCTCTGTCGTATCTCTGGCTTCAGTTCAAGCTCAGGAACCGTTCTGTCAAATGGTAGTTATGACTGCAACAAGACATAAGGCGCGTGAGAATTCAATCAAGTTTGCCCAGATGGAGCACAAAATTTCTGGTAAGACATGTTTCTCCAAGTGTATTAGAAATGCATAACAAATGTGTCAATCAAGATTTGATTTGCCCTGTTAGGTTTGAAAACCAACGCTTTCGGGGACCCTCCAGATGCAACATCCATCGAAGGAGTACAACTCTGCCATATCGCTATTGGAACACCAGGAAGATTGGCATACATGGTGAAAGTTGGTCATCTGAAACTGGACAAAGTTAAAGTGTTGGTGCTTGACGAGGCAGATCAACTGATGGACTGCTCAGCATTTTCGGAAGACCTCCAGACCGTTTTGTCAGCTATCCACCCAGAGAAACAAATTGTTGCTCTTACAGAAGCATCCCATGACCTCCATAGTGCCAAATTGGGAATCTGCAGAGAGCCTTTGAAGCTAATTCAAAAAGACTGGAACAAGAAAGTCCCTGAAGTTGAAGAAAGAAATGATGACAGCCCTGTTTCGGATAAAGTGAATGAACGATTGGGAATCACCATTCGAGATTTACCTGGTCAAAATCCACAAATACCAAGAAGGCGATGGTTCTCAAGGATTTTTGACTGTTATGCTGCATTATTGGGTAGACGGTAATTTAGAATAAAATCGAGCAATGCAACTTTCGAAGCATTTATTACAATCATTTCACAGCATTACTAAGTTGTATCCGTCTCGATGAAATATTGACGTGGTTAGAGAATCCAGTTTGTTCCAGTCGGACCAGAAAACTCACTCGACGAGAATCTGCACATGCGCCACTTCGGATGGCCACTTTGTACATCGGCGATGGTATAATCTCTGGAATTCGAAACAACCAGATCATACATTTGCATTTGTTGAACATCCTTTTAGCTATTCTGTGGTACCTTGCTGTCAGAACCTGTAGCGTTAAACTTGGCATCGAGATGAATACGTTCCAAGCATGGCATTTTGCAGATCTCGGCTTCAATCAATGGTTTGTAGCGTACGCCAAAATTTTCGATATACAAATACTTCAACGCTACGGATCAAGATATTCACACTTAATTCGGCCCCCAGTTATCCGATAATTTTGTTACCGTTTTTGCTCTGACTCACACTTTAGTCCTGGTAGACCCTCGTATGTATCGTCCAAAGCTTGGTGATAATACCACTTTTTGGGAAATTTGCCAGGATCAATTCCCGGAAACAAGTACATTGCGTCGATTGTTTCGGCGGATATATGGATTTTCCCCCTAAGAACCAGCTTTTTAACGGTTATTGGAATCGAATAAATGTTGTCAATGACAACTATAAAATCCTCTAGGCTATTGATTTCAAAAATCAGCTCATTCAACTTCTGAATTTTCGACAAAAGCATTACAGAAAGCCCGTAGGCGGGAAGGGATAAGGTTGTCCCGGGTATTATCCTCTTGGGTTTAGATTCAGTCATTGCTGGTAATGTACTTATATGAAGCATTTCTAAGCTGGGAATGGCTTTCTTCGGCACATACTCTAGATAACTTCGACTAATGATTTCCAAGGGTATATCAGAACGGTACTGAAGGAACCCCAGGTGTAAATGCGTAATCGCAGGGAAACAGAAGCCGAGTACTGGAACAAGATGACGAAAAAAATCTAGCCTACGATTATCTTGCAGATACTTGCAAGGACCAGCGAATTCCAAACTTAGATGCCTTAGCGCTGGTAGTTTCAGATCTAAAAAAAATGATAAGAACCACGCAGCAGGTATCAAGGAAATGCTGAGCGAGTTTTGGGGTTGCAAGTGCAAACACAAATAGGCCATCAAGTCGACAAATGGCCCCGAATGAAACGCTCTATCTTCGATTGTCATCCGTAAATCTGTTTTGGGAATCAGCCTGCAAGTTAGCTTAGAATCAGCCGCCACGGTTCACATGCACCATGATGCGAGTGAGTTCTAATTAATATACTTACGATAGTTTCAGCGAATTGATTTTCCGTCGCGAGGTTTCAGAAAGTATCTCTTCACCACAGCGTACCAAAGTCTCAGCGTCGAAAAAACCGAGTTCCAGGTCCTGCAAGCAAAAAAAATGTTCATATTTCAACAAAATTCGACCTTACGTACATTTGTCCCGCAATTTGTGTCACCTGCAGATGTGTGAAAGAGTCGAATAGACGCCACGGAAATGTACAAGTGTCTCTGAACGAAACAATGACGGATCGTAAATTAGAGTAGATTCGAGGCTGATTCCTTACATTCAGACATGTTTTAGTCCTATGATGGACGCTAACAAGGCTGGCTGTCAGATCAAACGAGGCGTCTTCAACAATCATATCCGATTCCATTAAGCATTCAAGCTTTGTCAAATTAAGAAACGACGGAAGCAACAAGTCGCTCAAAATTCTATCGCAGCTGTTCTCGAACATGGACAAAGTGAGACTCGTAACTGAAGGAAGCCATGGCGAATCAAGTATCCGGAAGAAATGCCTTGTTTCTTCCGGGTAGCTGAAATACAGCCGGGGAAATTCTATGATTGGACAATCAGCCCCGTAAATTTCGGTCCACATTCGCCGTCTCCTCTCTTCAAACTTGATGTACCATTCGTAGTCTCGATCGTCAAAGCGATTGAACGAAGAGCTACAGAGCTTTAGTTGCTGCGTTTTGATTCGACGATGTAAAAATTCAGACACTGCAGCTAAACTCCATTGGCGATTTACCAGCCTCAGACACGCAAGCTCAGAATCCTTGGCGTATCGGAAAATGTTTCTCAGAGCCTACAAAACCAACAGATAATTCGAAATCCAGTCAAGCGTTAATATTGTTTGTCGTTCAAATTTTTGTTTAGCGTCCCACTTCTTACCACATATGGAAGTTCCGGGTTTACCGGGCGACTTGACTGAGACAGTTGGACTTTCCCTTGATTCCACGGAGACTCCTCCAGTTTTTCACTAAAATACTTGACAACCTTGTGCATTTTCGTAGCTTTTGCCCAACTCAACTTGGTCCAGCAGCGTGTAACTGTGATTGTCATGTTCGCAGGTTCATGTCTTTTATTTACTTTGAAATTAGACAGATAACAGTGACCAAAATAGCCGTATCGCATCGTTATGTATACAACTTCTGTCAAGTTTCATGTCGCTCTATTACATGCAAACAAGAGTTGCCACCAACGCTCATTTCGTTTTGGGACTTGAACCTCACCCACCGATAATGGGCACTTGGCTTCTATGAAGGTGTGGATCATACTGAAGCAAAGTAATCAACGGTTTTTTCACTCATACATCATCATTGGCAATATGGCATTATTTCGAGCCCGTAAAAAATCCTGAAATGGCCTCTATTTAATGTACTTTCATGAATTTAAAGGTTGACCGGGACAAAGGCCCAGAATTTGTACATTAATACTTTAGGCTCCATAACGAGCCTTTTCGTTTAGCGTTTATGAACCCTCCAAATTCTGGAATCTAAGCTTCCTCCAAATTAAAACGTTTTTGATTGCTCATTTTATATCTGTTTGGGCTACAATCTGAATTTCAAGGCATGTCAGAGCTAAAAATATATTTAATAGTTTAAGCTATTATAGGAATTAAAACCAACGCATATGCATGTGTTTACAAAAGTTTCTATTATCGCCTGGGGCGTTTGGAAAGAAACTTGTCTAAGATAGCCCCAAGCACTGATGACGAGCCATTACAAACACCATTGCACATTTTAAATTTGACACTATTAGCATCGCGGGCTATCTGAAAGCTGCTATTGATTTTTAGCATATATATTACTGGAATATGTAGCTAGTTTCAGGCATTGCATGGAAGCTAAGACAGACTCTACAACGGTTTGATAAATTGTTGGTGGGAAAAAGCCAAAGAAATTGAAATTCTTGGTCTTATTACTACGGCCAGTCAAGTGCTTCTTTTTATCGAATTTGACTTACACCACAAGTTCTACTTGATAACATTAACCGCAGGTATCTGCGTTGATTCCAACTCCAAATATCAAGTAACGATTTTTTAAAGTTGTATTCAGTCAATATTCTGGGTAGGTTCCAAAGTTGTTCTTCAGCAAATTTCAACTACGACTCCAAAAACTATTATGAGTTTAATGTTTTCTCACTGTTTGTATCTCCAGCAACAATGGCGTCTCTTGAGGAAGAGCAACAACCAACTTTGGCCGAAGACACGTTCGTTAACGA
>JAQGBJ010000643.1:0-35490 GCA_034698345.1 Sphaeridia pumilis | reverse complement strand
ATAACAAGACGGCAGAAAAAGGTGACAAGGATGATTTATTTCCTCTTGTAAACCTTGTGACAGAGAGCAATGAGGCAAAGCAAAGCTGGACCGACATGTAAACATTGCCCTTCCCCACACCAGCCTTAAACAACAGAATCTTTTGTATTCAGTTTAAAACCATGGAAATGACACCGAAGAAACTCAACTTGCTCCATGTCCCAAAATTTACAAAGTAGTTGAGGCCTCATTAGATTCCTAATATTCCGCAATCTTCAGTCAACTCACCTCCGACATTAATCCCAGCGACTATCTAAAATGGCAAAAATGGCCAAACTCGATTTAAAACTAAACTCCAAATTGTCCAAAAATTAGAGTCGAACCAAAAATATCCGAGAGGAGCAAGTCCGTAGCGGCAACTCTTTCGGAACCTTCGGAATGCGAAGCTTCGGAGGACATTCTCAAGTACGTCAGTCAAAATAGCTCTCATTGCAAATTGAGTCGTCGTTATGGAATGGGAATAATTAAATGCTCTTTACGGCAGTAATGAGACGACTAACGACCTCACACGTGTACAACATTTTTGAGACAAGTTTGTGTCACACTCAGATAAACGGACAGCGTCGCATTCCACTACAGACTCGGATCCGCTTGAATTGGCAAGGGAAAGCAGTACCAGCTGCTCCCGCAGGCCCATAGCAATTCAGGCGTCAGTTGAAGCCAACTGCTAAATTAGGAGCGGCGCTAAAGTAAGTCTATAAAATCATTTTTCAAAATTTTTGTACCTTTTGGTTCAGCGGAAGTTGTGCTGGTGTTGGGGGCGGGTGGGGGTGAGACTGACGAGTACGGGGCAAACGTAGAAAGGGGTGCAGTTGAAGACTGCAACACTTGTGGCCTTCCATGTGTTAGTGTTGTACAACTGGTAGTAGATGTAGGTGATAAAGACTGCTGTGACTTGCCTTTTTGCAGGGCGGAAGTTGACCCGTTTGTGGTAGCTGCTGCTGACCCGGAACCTCCGTTGGACGGGTGGGAAATTGGTTCTACAACCGAGCTGAACAAAACAGAAAAACAAAAAGTTGGTGACATGGAGATGATAGACTATACTATCATTAACAAAATTTTATTTACCAGTCATCAGGGTCACAATCCCTGAAGCCTTTGGCGAAGGGGTTACTAGCTATTTTGAGTTGGGTAATCTGCAAAGTTGAAATGAAAACTGCTGAGTGAACAATATTTTTTTGTAATTTTAAAATTAAAAAAACTTACTCTATGATTCTGATATGCTGTCACGGCAGTAAACTTGGTTTCAGCAAAGATGAATGTTTTGAAGTTTTCAGTTTTACTCGCGTCCTCGTGCTTCGGGTTGACATAGACTACATGGAATCTGGGCTGGTAGCGATGCATGGAGTTGAGTATGATCTGCAACAGGTGGCTCCAGTCAAAAAAATATGCCTGTCTCGGAGCCCTTTTTTGAAAAGCAAAAGATGCCTTACATGACCGTTATCATCCAGCTGATTGTTTGTCAACTTGAGCTTGTCAAAGGATATCACTTGTTTCATCCACTGTCCGCCCTTGGTCGGGGAATCGGGGTGAACATGTATTCTCGGGGGTGAGTTTGGGTCTGCCTTTCCAGCAACGACCCAGCTGGAACTGTAATTAAGAAAGTAAATTTGAGTCATTTTGGGAAACCTGGTAGAGACCGAACTTCAACCCTCCGAAACCATCATTACCTGTGGAAAGCGTATCGATAGCGCTTATCGTCCACCGGAATAAAGTCCATCATCAACATGTAGTCTGCGTTCGGGTCCATCCCGTATAACCGTACTTGGTATGTGGGAAACATGCGCCTGTGCGTGGATCAAATGCAAGAGGGATTTTTTAGCAAATTACTAAATTTTTCTAAAGTTGAAACGGGAAACTGACTAACTAACAGCTACTGCGAAAAGGTATAAATTTACATTGATGTATGAATGTATATATAGAGTATATTTGCACCAGTCAAAGGATATAAAGGGCGAGACGTGCAATATGCGCTTGTGGTGAAAGACTGACACTTTAATACGGAATCCAAGAAAAACAAACATGTCGCTGTCGAGGAGGAGCATTGCAAACGTAAATGTGTCGAGTCGACATTGATTCCTGAGGTTTAAGGGATTTTGTGGCTTTATACTACAAGAAAAACATGCCAGGAGAAGTTTAAAAAATAACGAAAGAGGAATAAAGTCTAAATTATCAGAGCTTGCCGCCAGTAGACTCTGACAATTTTGAACATGGGATCACAAATACAAAAATCAGCAAGTTGAAGTCTTCTTACCTGCCCGCTTTAGTGACAATCATTTCGGTACCCAATTCATTAAACTCGTCCCACAGCGCTTTCATTTCCAACGTTGCCGTAACAGTTGACAACTTGGCATGCACAACTTTCTTTTTATGGTCACCACCAGATTCAGACGCTTTGGATTCAGAATGTCGAGACTTGGTTGTCATGGTCACTGAAGAAGTGCAAGGGGCTTGATTTTCTTCACAAAGGCCCGTGGAAGGAGGTGGAGACGAGGTTGTGAAATCTAATCTGCCTTGTCTAGATTTTCCAGCTCCTAGGAGGCAAGCTGAAGTTTCAAGAAATTCTCAGTTTAACTTTCGCCATTGATTAGCTTAATTTTTTCTCGAAACAATCCCTTCCAATCGTCTATGCTCTTCTTGATTAATTTCCGCTCAAAAAGTTTGAGGAAATCAAAAGTGTTCTTTCCTTCCCATCTTTTAAAATTTTAACTTTCGCTGAAACTACCTTGATTTTTTAAAAAGAAGCCTTGCATTGAGCCAAAGACTATATAAAATAAAAAATATTAAAGATATTAAAAAATGTCACCTTCGATTTCTCTCATCGGAGAAGTGTAAGAAGGCGAGGGCCAATCACAGACAAAATCATTCGGTTGAGTCAAAGGCCTATTTAACGGGTCCGCCATGAAACTTGATATCGAAGGCTGCGAATGAACTAACGTTGTTCCGCCAGTTGAAAATTGTCGATATGGGGAAAGGGAAGATTCTGTTGTCAACGGCGGCGGTGTAGTTGAAGACGCAGAAAACACTAGCGATGGGACGCTAAAATTGTTAACGCGCAAATTTCCGTTAAACGACATTATATTTAAGCTAGTGAAACTGCACTAACAATCCAGCATCTGAACTTGAAAACAAATATGTTCTCCACTGGCGGCTTTACAATCAACAATAATTTAACTTGTCACTATCTAAACCCCACCTTCATGCTTTCACTCAACTTCAAATTACAATCATCATCCGCCCGATATCAAAAACACCCAACAACCACCAGTTGCACTTTCCTTGAATCACACTTTCAGTGAATTTTACGTCATATAAGAGTCAATCCTCAATCCTAGCTAGAAGACAATGATTTTTTCAATAAACCAGCTCAAATCACTGACAATTCACAACTGTATTATGCTCACCACCAAAATTCGCACTGACATGGCGACGACTGTCCATGCAAAAAAACAAGCGAGAGCAACTTGTAGTATTAGAGCTTCAGATTTGGGTGTAGCGTCAGACATCCGAGGATCTGGTCTAACGTAAGACGACTTGAAACGTGAGAGATAATCTATTCGGGCACCACACAAAACAACCAGATCAGCAACGTTGTTAACGAAATGGATGCTGTAGTGGATGCTGGTAAAAGATGTGGAGAAGCTGACTGAGGATAGATATCTCTCCAACGAAAGCTATTTTAAAGTCGTGAGCCAAAACGGCTCATTGGGTGCAACGAGATGGGTCTTCAACGATTGGAGTGCAACTCAGTGGAGGTGTCTACAAAGGCCAGAGCCATAAAGCATTTAGTTGAGAAGGAGGCGGTTTTACAACCATCAGATTTACCTCCCTGGGTGGAGGTCGAACCGCCCATCGCTATTTAAAAAAGCGCTCCGCCAATTTTTCACTCTTCCGTTCATCATCATCCACACGACACGAAATGCATCCAACTTGTCTGTGACGTAACGGTATCCAAACTCTCTTTTCGCTAATTTGAGCTTTGAAATCCGCACATGTTCTTCAATTAACCAGCAATCATTACTACTCGTGTTCACGTAGTCAAAGGTTAGCAAATGTGGGAGAAGCTCTTGCCAAAATTCCAACTTGATAAATAACCAAGTCACAGTCCCATGCACACAACATTTAACGTTTGAATTTCCCGTATTGATTATTTCAAGCTGTCTCTCATGTCACTGATAAACCAGTCAAAGATGAATTTTTCGCTCAAAATCAGCAATGGACTCAATAACTGTAGCTTCTTTCAGATGGTCAAAAGTAAAGTGCCGATCCATTAATATGTATACAAATGTACATTCGCTCGTATCATGAATTCATTTCTTATCAAAACCGCTACTTCTTAGAAACACAAGATACCGTCATGGTCAGCAGCAGGAGCGGATTCTACATACTGTATATGTACAATCAAAAATTGTGCCACAATCTGACCCTTGTTTCCGGTACGGATAAATTCGTTATGGCATGCAGTCAAGAACTGGGGTTGGTATTTTGTAAAGAGTAGATACTTGACCACCAAGCAAACAGCTTTAAAATTGCAAAAGTGTGCCCAAATTAAGTTGATTCAGAAGTATAAAAATGGGGCTGTTTTCCAGGTGTTTGCAGCAGCGATTAACTGTTGTGACGCGACATGCTTCAACCAAAGCTTGCAAAACGACCATCTTAAGGCAACTAATTGAATCACCAAAAACTGAGTTCATAATGGAAGCCCATTCTGGTCTCAGTGCTCGAATAGTCGAGGAAGCAGGTGAGATTTAAGATTAAGTTTTCCAACAATTCAATCCGCTCTGCTCTACGTAGTAAACTACTAAAGTTCCATCTTGAAAACTTAATTCAGGATTCAAAGGCATCTGGGGCAGCGGGCTGTCTGTCTCCGCTCAACTTGGTCTTCGAGATTGCAACGAAGCTTCGTGGACTCAAGTGACTGACGTGCTCGAGTTTATGGCGGATGCCACGTCAGTGCCAATTTTAATGGACGCCGACACCGGTTTCGGCAATTTCAACAATGCTCGAATGTTGGTCAAGAAGCTAGAAAAGATCGGAGTTGCTGGTAAATTAAATAAAAAAATTGAATATCGGCTTCCGGAAAATCTGTTGAAATTTTAAAGTTTCGGGAATTTAACAGGATGCTGTTTGGAAGATAAAGTTTTTCCCAAGACCAATTCCTTGTTGGACGGACGAAAACAAGAGCTGGCGAAGATTGAAGAATTTTCATTGAAAATAAAGGTTTGACACGCAAAGTGATTTGTGGGTTTGCTTTGGCTTCTTTTCTTTCAGTATCCGAGTCGTGGCTAGCGCTTTTGCAGGTACTGATGATCTTTGGTAAACTTGGAAAGAAAATGGTATAGCGTTACAGCAGTACGAGATGCAATGCTTGTTGTTGTCTGTAGTCTGTGGTGTAGTAGTAGTCAAAGCTTGGTATAAATGTCGGGTGGCAAAACGGGAAACGGGTGATGTGGGAGACAATTTTAAAGCTGGGTGTGTATCTATATTCCGTTTCATTTCAGGCCTGCAAAGACTACCAAGCGGACAAGGATTTTGTTGTTGTTGCACGTGTGGAAGCTTTTATTGCCGGCTGGGGGCTCGATGAAGCTCTCAGACGGGCTGAAGCCTACAGAAACGCTGGAGCTGATGCTATTCTCATGCACAGCAAAAAATCAGACCCTTCCGACATTGAGGCGTTCATGAAAGCATGGAAGAACCAGGTATGCTGTAGCGTTGCCGGAAATAGAGAGATCCCGGTTCATAAAAATTTTCGTCTAATTTTGTAGGGTCCAGTCATAGTCGTCCCGACCAAGTACTACAGCACGCCAACCAAATACCTTCAAGACTTGGGCATCTCGATGGTCATCTGGGCCAACCACAATGTTAGGGCTTCCACCAAGGCGATGCAGGAAACATCCGCCAATATTTACAAGAATCAAAGTCTAATGGAAATTGAACCTCAGGTACACTAATACATACATAATCGCTGTTCAATACACATTAACGCTTCGAGTATTTCGAAAGATATATTGGCTAAATCTTAAATCAAACCTCCTTAACAGGTAGCACCGGTCAAGGAAATTTTCCGCTTGCAACGAGACGATGAGCTGAAGGAAGCGGAATCCAGGTATTTACCAAAATCTTCGTAGATTTAATGGGCTTCGATTTCGATTAACAAAACATGACCGGTTCAACTTTTTCCCAGTGAAACATTATTATAACTGTTCGTCTGTAATAAATAAATTCTGCAGATAATCTTCTAAAACGTTCTCTAGAACTAACAATTTGGCAAAATCCACATCAAACTCCACAAGTTCCGACCGTCATTTAAGCTGGTGGCAAGTTCCATAGCGAAGCACCTGGTACACCAGTGCTCATTTCCTTTGTCCCTGACGGTTTCAGGAATGGGTCTGCTTCCTCTATCTTCAATCCGTAGATTGGATTGTCCTTGCTCGAAGCAAGTCGATAATGATTTTTATTAAACTCATCAGCCCGCACAATGGAAGCTTTCTGAGTCAACGTTGTCTTTCGACGCAGTAGCGGATGTAAATATTTGTTTGCCACACTCTTTCGCTGTGACCAACCTGAAAATTATACCGAAAAATGTTTGTAGATTTCTTCGACAGTTTTTGAAATTTTTCAGGCTTGAACTT
Organism: Sphaeridia pumilis; assembly: GCA_034698345.1. Lineage (NCBI taxonomy): Eukaryota > Metazoa > Arthropoda > Collembola > Symphypleona > Sminthurididae > Sphaeridia > Sphaeridia pumilis. The sequence goes on along the minus strand of JAQGBJ010000643.1, from coordinate 28,819 downwards.
AAATACCTCCTGTCATCAGGCTGACCATAATAGAAAACGAAAAGGTTATGACGCCTCCAAGGAAAGGGTACAATACATAGGAAATTGTGTACAGCTTATCGGGCCACTCACTACAAGAATAGTAAATTAATAAAGTCATAAATTTTGGCAAAACTGCCCAGAGTACATGGGCACTTAAGAAATGGCTTACAGGTCAGGCTTCGCATTAGCGATGAGAGTGCGGTTAAGTAGCGTGCTATTTCCAGCGAAATATTCAGCCGGACATTCTTCTGATGAAAATGGCATATGAGGATGAGATTTCCCGAGAATGAAGGCGTTGATGGCAATCCACATCATGGATAGGAACCCGACCATCATGCCGGTTATAGCGCCCTAAAAGACTCATGAGTCAGGTATTTAAAATCTATTACAATTATCGTTCTTCCATTATCGTTCGTACGCTTCTGTTTATGAACGGCATCAGGAGACCCATAGCAAAGACAGATCCAAGAGGCCCGCTCAGTGCACCCAATGCAGTCAAGGTGGCTGACATAATGGATCCCATGTTTTGTGCAGCAAAGGCAAGTCCAATGCTCAAAATTCCGAAGGCGACAGCTGCAAAGTGATGCATTCTGAGCTCAAAATTTTGCACATAAGTGAGTTGGATAGCGACATAAATGAAGACTCACCTATGCCACGAATTAAATGTCCCTGGGCTGTAGGACTGAGGCTTGAGATGGTGCGGTTTTGTTTCAAGAAGTCTTCGTAAAGAACCGCAGCCATTGAATTCAAGCCACTTGACAGGGTGCTGTGAATTTCAAAATGTTCCAAGATCCCAATGTTGCTCGTCGAATAATCTAAATACAGAAATTAAAAATCGAACCTGAGTGACGCGCTGAAGACACAAGCTGTAAAGAGGCCCAACATTCCAGGAAAGTTGAGCTCCCTGCTAACAAAGTACGGAACGATCAAGTCAGAACGTTTGATTTCTCCCAATGCCATCGGATCACATCCGGCATAAGTAGCGAAAATCGCTATTCCCGCAACCACGATGAAAGTCGCTGTCATGATTTTGAGCGGAATTGTAAATAATGTGGCCCTGAAAAAAACGAATCCTCTAGTTGAGTTGAAAGCGGTTGGAATACTTGCAATATATTGTACTTCGTACTTGATGCCATCTTTAAGGGTCGGAAGACTACAATAACGCTGAACTTGTGGCTGATGAGTTGCGAAAAGACAAAACATGGCAAAGCCTTGTCCCAAGAAAATGTTTAGCGTATTGTGCCTCATGAAAAAGTCCACGCTGAAACTGAAAAACAAAACGCGTTCCTACTTAATTTTTCTGATTCCACACAATTCCTAAATTGTAAAGCCTCATACACTTTTTGACTTACTTCATCAGCTCAAGACGACCATGTTCATGAGCCACTTGAAAGGCTCGTGTGAAGCCTCCAGAAGAAAAAAAGCCCTAGGACATAACCCAGTCTCATTATACAGTATAATCTTCTGCTAATTGCTTCCCGTCTGAAGTTTATTCAAGACTTAAAAATTCACTTACCTTGTACAAAATGGCAATCATACCGACCAGAATCATAATCAGCTGGAATACATCCGTCCATACAACAGCTTTGATGCCACCCTGTTTGGAAAAATTTAATTGTTCGTCAAAATGAATGTTCCGACTCAAGTCACAGGCGTGTGTAACAACTCACAATCGAAGTGTACACGGTCGCACAGATGCCCAATCCAACAACCGATTGCCATAACTCGAAACCCATGAAAGTGCTCAGGGCAATCGATGGGGCAAATAGACAAACGCCCATGTACACACACATTTGGAACAAGAAAATGAAGGCTGCGAACCTTCGAATCAGCATGGAGTCGAATCGATATTCTAGGTACTGCAAAAACATAAAGACAACGATTAGAAAGATTAACAATCATCAAATCCTTGGCCCTTAAAGCTGGACATCATCAAACGTACTTCGTATACGCTAGTGAGTTGCATTTTGTAAAAGACAGTCATGAAGAAGTAAATGGCAAATGGAACCATGACAATGAAGACGATGGTCGTCTGCAAGATTTGGATTCCATAACCGTAGACTTCAGCCGGGTAGCCTGAAATGCAATTAGCCGTTAGTATTTAACCAGGATTAAAATCGCAGGGCTTGATTTTACCGAGAATTTGAACGGCTGAAAGGTATGTGACGATCATCGAACATGCAATTGGCAGGGCCCCCATACTGCGATTAGAACGAAGTGAATTTAAGTACCTGCAAAATATATACTGAAAAGAGGCGCAGATATCCAATAGAAACTTTTGATACCTTCGTCCTCCGACCAGAAGATCTTCGTTAGTCGCATTTTTGGCTGCAAGGGCGTAGTAAACCCCGATCAACGTTGAAAATATCAAGGTTGCTGCCACTACACTATAATCAGCCCATGTGAACAGGTTCATCCTTCAGGCCTAATTTTCCCGCTTGTGGGGAAACGCCGTTAAATTTAATTTCAGGATTTGCGCGATCTTGATTGAGCAGCTACACTGTGAATTTGAGGATAATTAACACATATTTGAAAGGCTGTCCGATCGTGATCCTTGAGTTCTTTAAATGAACTGAACTATGAACATGTTCCATGCTCGAATTTTTTGACTCTCAGAAGGTTGAGCATGGTACATTATGTGCCAATATTGCCAATTAATTCTTATCAAAAGGTGGCATTGTTTTGATTGAATTTCAAGAGGATTACTCAAATCTCTTGATTATGATAGCCTTTAACCTGATTATCTCCCTTTATCCCCAGCTACTCCACAACCACCGCGGAAGTTTCTCAACTGATAAGTCCGATTTTTTACTTTACAGAGGTCACTTAAGTGAACAATGATACATGTACATACAGTAGATCTGGAACTGCAGGCAGTTAATTGAGCAGAAGGTGCCAATCATACTGTGAATTGACCTTCACTTTCAACAGTAGCATAGATATAATTACAATAATACTACTAGTACAATAAATAATCTCTTCTCTTCTAGGCCTTCTAATGTTCTGCCTGAAGCCAAAAATCAAGCAGGTGGCAATTGCCACAGTGAAGCCCCTGGCACTCCAGTGCTGGTCTCCTTCGTAGCTTGAGGTTTCAAGAAAGGATCCGCTTCCTCCAACTTTATTCCATAAATCGGCACGCTCTTGTTTGGTGTAATTTGATATCGGTTTTTGTTGAAATCTTCAGCTCGGACAATGGAAGCCGAATGAGTCAATTTCGGCTTGCGTCGCAACAGGGGGTGCAAGTACTTGTTGTCAATGTTCTTCCGTTGTGCCCATCCTGAAGTTCCAAGTTCATAATCAGGCAGCTGATGAAGACTTTTCATATTTTATAAACTTGAATCCCTTACCTCCAGTAAGTAAGCTGACAATCGTTGCAAAAACAAACGTTATCACGCCTCCCAAAAATGGATACAACACGTAGGAAACCGTGTAAATCTTCTCTGGCCATTCACTATAAACAGTCAAAAATATGATTCAGTAAATTGACTAATGTTGATCAATGCAAAAACGACAGCAGTTGAATCTTACACTTCTAATTCTGCAGTTGCCAGCAGTATTCGGCTCTGAGCCGTCGAATTTCCAGCGAAATATTCAGCCGGACATTCTTCTGATGAAAATGGCATGTGAGGGTGGGATTTGCCCACAATGAAGGCATTGACTGTGACCCACAGCATGGAAACAAATCCAACCACCATGCCAGTTATAGCTCCCTGGAAAACATATTGTCAGTCAGCTTCGAACAAGTGAATTTTCCAATAGGAGATTCCCGTACATACGTTTTTATTGATGTAGGGCATCAGCAGACCCATGGCGAAAACAGCTCCGAGTGGTCCACTTAAAGCGCCCGTCGCTGTGATGGTGGCAGACAGGATTGAACCCATGTTTTGAGCAGCGAAGGCAAGCCCGATGCTCAGAATTCCGAAAGCAATGGCTACATAAAAGACCAATTCATTGATGCATTCAAATCCCTTCCTCCGACCAAATAACGTTTCATTTACTCACCCAACACCCGAATCAAATGCCCCTGACCCGTTGGGCTAAGCTTTAAAACATGACGATTTTTCTTCAAGAAATCCTCGTATAGAACGGCAGCCAAAGAGTTCAAGCCACTGGATAATGTGCTGCAGAGACCAAGAATAATGAGAATTGTTAATCTGGATAGAATCAGTCGAGTTAATTTTTGTACAGCCCCAATATCAAACCTGAGCGAGGCACTGAAGACACAAGCAGTGAAGACGCCCAACATTCCGGGGAATTTCAATTCCTTGCTTACAAAATACGGAACGATGGAATCAACTCTGCTGATTTCGCCCAGAGCGACCGGATCACAGCCGGCGTAAGTGGCAAAAATGGCGACACCGGCGATCAAACAAAGGGTCAGCGTCATGATGTTGAGTGGTACAGCAAAAAGTGTTGCCCTGAAGATCAAAATCGGTTTTTAATATACTAAACTTCCAGAGAAACTTCATGAATCTTTTAGTAAACTTGCTTGATGGCGTCTTTTAAGGAAGGAAGACTGCAGTAACGCTGGACTTGTGGCTGATGGGTTGCAAAGAGGCAAAATATTGAGAAACCTTGTCCCAAGAAAATGTTGAGCGTATTGTGTCTCATAAAGAAGTCAACGCTGAAACTGCGATATAACGTATGAATTTCGGGTAGATCTTCCAACTTGATGAAAGTATACAGAAATTCAAACTTTCACTACACTTACTTCACCAGCTCTAACCGTCCATGTTCATTAGCTATTCGAAAGGCTCGCATGAAGCCCCCAGAAGAATAAAATCCCTGTAAAATCAAAATGCGAATTAGTTCTAGAGGACTCTGATGAAAACCAAGACATGTTCGAAACCGTTGTAGGTTCTTCTTCGTACTTTGTAAAGGATGGCCACCATGCCGCCGAGAATCATCACCAACTGGAATACGTCCGTCCAAACAACAGCTTTGATACCTCCCTAAAATCAATGTCGACCTTCAAGATGACCATTGGAACCATTCCAAACCCAATTTTTTAAGTTCAATTCACCATTGAAGTGTATACGGTGGCGCAGATACCCAAGCCAATGACCGACTGCCATAGCTCAAAGCCCATGAAAGCGCTCAGGGCAATCGACGGAGCGAACAGGCAAACGCCCATGAACACTGACATCTGAAGTAAGAAAATGAAGGCTGCGAACCGTCGGATCAAGACTGAGTCGAAACGGTATTCCAGGTACTGCAAAGACAAGAGCTGGTAAGTCGATCTGGAAAGTCATTTCTTTGATTTTGACTTGACGGAACTTACTTCATAAATGCTAGTGAGTTGCATTTTGTAAAATACAGTCATGAAGAAGTAAATGGCAAGGGGAACCACTAGCACGAAGACAAACACCGACTGGAATATTTGGATCCCGTAACCGTACACTTCCGCTGGATACCCTGTCGATCGAGAATCAAGAAGCATCATGGACTTTGGTATCGGTTATTCATGTTGACCTGAAAGCATTGGGTACTTGTCGGCTTACCAAGAATAGTAATGGCGGAAAGGTAGGTGACCATCATGGAGCATGCTATCGGCAGAGCGCCCATGCTGTAAAACGTTGAATAACGATTAGTTAAAGACACGATCCACAGCAGCCGAATCCAAGTTTTCGACGTACCTTCGGCCTCCAACCAGCAGATCTTCATTAGTTGCATTTTTAGACGCGATTGCATAGTACACTCCTATCAACGTTGAAAACAACAGCGTAGCTGCCACTACCGAATAATCGGCCCAGGTGAACAGATTCATCGTTGTTGAGGCCTCAATTGACCCTGAGATATCGGAGTTTCAATATTTTTCGGAATCCACCATTTGCTTTAGAAGCTTATATTGTTGAACCTACACCTGGACCCTAACTTCAAAATGAGTGATTCAAATGGACGATGGATTCCGCAGATCACGAGCTGGCCCTGTCGGCATATTGTGTCCGCAAAGGAGCAAAAGCACAATTGATTTATTGTCACTATTGCCTATTAACTTCTTATCGATCAGCGTCTACGTTGATTGCCGTTTCGAGTGGGTTGCTGCAATACATGCGGCATGATGATAGACTGCATCTATTTTAAATTTCAGATTAGAACGGAAGAAGGTAGTCATCGGAAAATCATGAGAACAACTGCATACACAGATTTACCTATTATCGTAACAATGTTTGATTAATGTCTATCTTGCGGTGGCAGCCGCGCCGAGATATTTCTTTAACCAGAATAGAATGACCTGAACCGTTGAGCAATGTTTTAGTGGAGCGGAAGCATTTATTGAACTAATTCATACAACAGCCGAAGCAAGTTACATTCGGTTCGGTCTCGCTCAGATAGACAGTTACCCTGGTCAAAGGTACAGAGACTAATCGATGAACAATAAACAATCTAAAACCAAACCACCATCACTTTCGTTGCCAACTGCCAACCCAAAGAAGAAAATACCATAGACCAAACGTAAAGTAATCATCAACTTAAAATTAAACTGAACACAACTTCTAGCTCAACAAATGCAGAAGAACAAACAAGATTATCTAGTGAAGTACATATAACAAAAATATTTCGTTTGAATGACAAGTTTTTGGTAAGTTTCCTGGAGCGCTAGCTCCACATCTCCAGTTTTTCTAAGTACGGAATCCATGATACTGTTTCCTATGATCACCAACATCGAGATACAAGCTGGAAAAAGTTGTCGAAAAGATATTTACGAGCTACACCTCCACGACGTCAACGCCACTATTATGCAATATGACTCGGGCTCTATTAGAACAATCAGAACTAATTTATAGCCTCAAGAACTAGGAACAACATCCTTCCGGGACAGGTAAAACTTTTACGATATATCACCTTCAACAGCAACTCTATCTGCAAATAAACTTGACCAACTATCTGCTAGTTACTACATTAAGCCCGAAATTCTAGCACCTTCATTCTACTCAGATTTCTTCAACGCTTCTCGTTCTGCGAGATCGATATTTGCCAGGTTTTTCGCTGCGGTAGTTCCTTGAAGAAGAGCCATTGCCCATTTAGCGATAGCAATTGGTAGAGTGATCACCATCAAGAATTTCAACAAGACTGAAAAATATAACCAACATTAGAATCCAGCCCCAACCTCCTTATAAATGCTTATATTCTGACCCTAAATTACTAAATTTACACTTACGAGAATCGTAAAAATGGAGCAGATAGAGCACGATATAGAAAAGCTCGTTGCCAGCACACATTGTGAACAATATTGGTTTTGAAGTGTAGTAGATTCTCAGGAGGTACGGGTCTTCATTCGACATGTTCTTATGACTAGTTTTTCCATCGAGCAGAGACCTGAAAGACACGTAACCGGTTCGAGCACAAGCAAGATCCATTAATTGTGCCCTTGAAAATATTTAACAAGAAACTTACGTGTGAAGATGGATCCAATGCATCGAGATGTCAGTGGCCAGACTGATTTGAAAGAAGAAAGCGAACGATGGATAGAAGATTGACAGCACCACCATCAAACAAGCCGTTCCACATCGATCCGTCAGCTGGTCCAACATGGCACCAAACTTTGTGGCTGTGACGAAATATCAATTGAATTCTAGCAGATTTTGGCAATTTTGAAGCGCTTGCTGGTATGATAACTTACATTGATTGAAATGGCGAGCAGCATGACCGTCAACGGCGTCCAAGATAGCGCTCAAAAAGTAACAGGTCACTGCGCCTTGCGGGTAACTTTGCATCAACATGCACGAAATTATTGCCAGAATAACTCGTCCAAATCCTGAAAAGCGGATCCAATTCTAACAATTAGTTTCAGCCTGTTAGTAGCAGATTTCAGCTTAGCTTGACACTTACCGATGAGATTTGGAATGAAAAGAAACACATTTTCCTGCTCCATTTGGACAAATGATCTTTTAGAGATCTATAGATTGTAGTTTAGTAGTAAACTGAAAATCAAACAAATTTGACAGCAAAACAGTCAAAAACTTGAAACTGCGAATAAATTCAGTACAGATCAGTACAACACAATGAAAAAGGTATGGTATGTTTATGTATATGTACTGCTTTTGGTTATAAACTGCATAATACACAGTATAATCGTATGTATGTTTCATACGTATAAACATAATAACGTGTATGATCTCACGAATTAAATGAACCTACGGAACCAGATCGAGTCGGAACTGAACGACCATTAATGTGATGCAGTGTCGCCTGCAAAAGCCTTGCCAGGCCCGGTCAGGTTAGGTTAGGTTCAAAATATTCCTGGAGTGGGTCTTCTCTCTAAAGAAGAAATGGATACTTTGATAGAAAGTTCGTCTGGACGAAAAAGATCAAAGAGTATTCCGCAAAGTGGTGAATGAGTGGTACCTTCCGAAGAAATCCAGAAAAATTTGTAGCTCTATTAGAATCGCATGGTACACCTAACTTTGTACAAGCTGATTAAATCTATCCAAGAAAATGATTAACGGTATTTACTTTGATTTATGCCTGCTAAAAGAACTCGATAAATAAAGTCAATGAGTTAACAAACAACGCTGGAACTTTAGAAAACACAATACATGTACTACATTTTCTAGCAGAATTCAGATTACAATGGTACAACCATGCTTCCTCCCAAAAACCCGACGAAACAGGATTGCAACAGCGAAAGTGCTTTTAGACGCGCCAATTATTTCGGAATACTGTTGCAGCTATTAAAGCACCATCAGCCGAGGAGAAATATTCATGGACATCAGTTCTTGAAACAATAACTTGGCCGCATATGGTAGACGAACTTGAGAGATCTGTAATTCAGATGTGCGTTAATAACAGTTCTAGCAGCTCTCATCAGTAGCATACTTGACATAATACCTGTGTCTTGTTCTTGCAACCTCTGCATTCAAAAGTTTTATTCCTCAGATTCGCGATTGCAATCAAGCCACATAGATCGCAGACATGTATTCGGTATGGGTCAGAAACCTGTGAAACAGAATCCGATACATCTATAGTGATCAATTCTGAGCTTCATTATATGCTTCAAACGTACCTCAAAAAGTCTTTCTCTCAAAAACTGTGCGGCCCCGTGAGAAATCTGACAATCTCGTTCCATTTCGCCAAATCGGAGACCTCCATCCCTGTAGAATACAAAATACGATTGTTCAAGTATCAACCCGTAGTAAGGACAAAAAAGTAGGGCTCACCTAGCACGACCCTCCATGGGTTGTCTCACAAGAATCTGAACTGGGCCTCTTGCTCTGGAATGAATCTTGTCGTCAACCATATGCTTCAGTCGTTGATAATAGGTTGGTCCAAGGAAGATGTGGGCATTAATTTTACGTCCAGTATGACCGTTGTACATGATCTCGTTTCCCCTCAAGTGATATCCATACGCGTCAAGCAAATTCGAAATCTTCTGTACATTTACAGCGTCGTTGAATGGTGTAGCATCACCGATTTCACCTTTATTTGCAGAAACTTTTCCTTGGAGACACTCGATCAAGTGACCGATTGTCATACGAGATGGAATGGCATGGGGGTTGATAATGATGTCTGGTGTTAAACCTTCAGCTGTAAAGGGCATGTCCTGCAAAAAAAACGACAAATGCAATTGCGATTCGCATTCAAATAACTGAAAACTTTTGCTGTAGGCTTACCTCTTGCCGATACTGGATTCCGCAGGTACCTTTTTGCCCATGTCTAGAGGCAAACTTATCACCAATCTGCGGAATACGTACTGAGCGTACCCTGATCTTGCAAAACTTGTATCCGTCAGTATTCAAAGTCAGCATGACTTGATCAACGATTCCAGTTTCTGAATTTCTGAGAAATGTGGACGCATCTCTTTTGACGAAACGACGGCTAGACTCTGAAAATTCGTCTTCCGTTTCAGGTAGTGTGATGGTTTTGCCTGTTAGCCAATAAATGTAAACAGTAAATATTGACACGATTATCGCAAGTTAACAGAAGTAGATGTGTTACCAATAATAACGTCATCGCCAGATACACGAACACCAGGCGCGATAATACCATCCTGATCCAACTTATCATAAATAGCATTTCGCATTCCTTGGCATTTGTCCCTAGTGGGCTTCTCAAATTGTTCTTCCTGATAACGTAAATCGTCCCATTTTAGAGCCAGTAACTAGTTAATGCATATAAGCAATATGAAATGATTCTCATACCTGGTCACCGATTCTTTTAGATTCTGAATCTTTATAAGAGCGGTAGAAGACAGATCGAAAGAAACCTCGATCAACCGCTGAGGCGTTCAGAATAACAGAATCTTCTTGATTATATCCCGTGTAACAAAGAATAGCTACGATACTGTTGATTCCAGCAGGAAGTTCTCGGAAGCGCAAGTATTCCATTGAACGGGTTGTCACCAAAGGCTTCTGAGGGTAGTACAGTACATGTGCCAGTGTGTCCATCCGAACATGGAAGTTCGTAATATAGACTCCCATAGCTTGTTTTCCCATAGCACTCTGAAATCGCAACCGTATGGACATCATTAGGTCAATTCAATGCCGATTTTTTACTTCATCCACTTCTAGCGTTTTATACCTGGTAAGTGTTACGCGGAGACTGATTATGATCAGGGAAAGGAATTATAGAAGCACAGACTCCAAGAATCATGGCTGGATGAATTTCACAATGAGTATATGTTGTACAGTATGCCGACTTCGCATCTTGGTTCAGATCATCAGGTGACATGGCGATCATAACGGTTTCTTCCTCCATAGTGTCGATATATTCCACAACCCCACGAGCCACTAGGTCTTGCCACCTGGAAGGGAGATTCGGATTGAATGAAAGTCACAAGAAGCACATTTCACTGAAATTATACAATATACTGTGACTCGTGAATCCTTACCCGTAATTGTTGTATTCGCGCTCTTTTAGAGTATCTATATGTTTCTTTCTCAAAAGCAGTTTCCCACCCTCCACGATGAGTAGCGGTCGACAAATTCGGCCTGCATCTGTATAAATACGGATTTCTCTGTCACGAATGTCTCGTACCATAGATACTTCAGAAACAATGATGTCCATCTGTCTTCTAAGTTTTCTCAGTGTTGTCATCAACTGCTCTGGATCACGATGAATTCCAACCCAGCATCCATTAACGAAGATTTTCGTAGCACTGCAAGCAATAGTCGAATAATTACTGCTTTCCGCAGAAGATGAAGCAAAGCTAAAGTCAAGAAACATACTCGGCAATTGCTGATGGGGCGATTTCTTCCAGATTTTCCATAGACCATTCTTCCAAGAACTCAAGAATTGGGCTTGGTTGAGAACCGACCGAAATGTAGGCCATTAAAGCCAAATTCTTCACCAAGCCGACAGCTGCGCCTTCCGGAGTTTCCGCAGGGCAAACCATACCCCATAGTGTGTTGTGCAGCTGCCTAGGTTTTGCTAGTTTACCATCTCTACCGATTGGACTGTTGACTCGTCGCAAATGTGATAATGTAGATGCGAACGTAAGACGATTCAATACCTTAAAAATAAGAACATGTACTCATAGTTCCAAGCCAAGATATTAAAAAAACGTATATACGAAGTTTCGCTCACCTGAGACACGCCAGCTCTGGCTTGATGGGCTTTCTTTTGATCTCCCCAGTTACCCGTTGCTAATGAGTATTTCAGCCCATCACTAATAATTCGCGTCTTGATGGCAAGCTCCAAGTTGAAATCTTTGCCTCGGTCTATAAACTTTTGGGCATACATTCTGACTTCTTTCAACAGATTCTTGAACAATCCACGGAATAGGAATGCTAACAACGGACCAGCCAAGTCTAAACGCTTGTTGCCGTAATGATCTCGATCGTCCAACTCTCTTCTACCCAAGCTTGCTAGAAGTAATCGATGGACCATGTATCCCAAAAAGTAAGCTTTCTTCGTTTCGCAAAAATCAGACACACCAACATGAGGTAGCATTTCCTTTTGCAGGATTTCTTTCGCATACTTAATACGCTTTTCCTTTGTGACGCCAGGTTTTGCTCCTCTGGCACCTATAAATACATAAGTCAATTTTAAGTTTCGTATAAAGATGCATGAATTCCACAGATAATATCAAAGAGCATACCGATGAAGTTCAAAGCAACATTCTGTTCTTGAACGACAAAAGCTTCGTCCAAAGACGGCTTCACCATTTCCATCATTTCTGGATCATCGAAGTCATAGATAATATGCTCCAAAATGTCTCGATCGGCGACGAACCCAAGAGCTCGAAACACGATCATGATGGGAATTTCTTGCTTGATGTACGGTATAATCGCTATGATACGCTGACCGATTGATGACTTCTTCAAGGACTGACCACCTCTCGACAACATGTTCACCCATAACGTACTTGTAGGGCGAGAAGAGTGTTCCAAACATGAACGAATTTCAGTTTTGTAAGCGTACTTAGAATCCTTCATACTGAATACATAAACTGTGTTTGTAGCCATCTTTTCTTGAGCAATCAACACCTTAAAATAATTCACAAACTTGAAAACCCTCTACCAAAAGTGCACTCTTAAACAACAACTTGTCTAATGCCTCACCTTCTCCGAACCGTTGACCACGAAGTAGCCGCCGGGATCCAACGGACATTCGTTCAATTCAGTCAGATCACGATCAGTCAAACCACTCAAGATACAATAGGTCGAGCGAAGCATAATGGGAATCTTTCCGATGAAGGTCTTCTGATGCTGGGTTTTAACTGGTTCACAGTTATCTTTGATGACTGTCTTTGTAATGTCCACGTACAACGGTGCTGAGTAAGTTAGATTCCTCAATCTTGCTTCGTTGGGCATCATGGCTGAAGGGGCACCATCCTTTTCCCAATGAGTAGGCTTTGATAGGTAAATTTGCTCGAACTTGAGAAGATATCGAGTCTGAAGAAGAAGAAGCAAAGTTATAGTTACATTTCAATTACTCAAGTAACCTTTCCTGAGTCTGAAGCCTAACTGTAGAACAAAATAAATACCGGATTCTCAATTTCGCCCGAGGTATGTTGTGGTTCAGCTTGCATGTCGATCTGAGGAGAGTCTTCCACGATCCGCTGTACTGACATTTGAATGAATTCATCAAAGGAATCCAACTGTTGTCGTACAAGACCCTTCTCGTCGAAGTAAGCATTGATAACAATCCAACAGGCTTCTTGCCACAAGTCGGCGGAAGTTCCCTCATCATCGCCATCTAAAAATTTACGTTTCGATATTAACTTGGCGAAATTCCCAAGTGATGTACTTGGAACAATTTTCATGATCCTCAATCCACATACCTTCTTCCTGGTCATACATGTTGCGGAACTGGTTTGATTCTTGCTGACAGTTGCTTGAAAAGAGATGTCGTTGGTGTTTTAACTCACTTACTTGGAGTTCGAATTCAAAAACTGTTCAACAACAACAAAATGTGAAACAAATTATTTTTCTTGAGAACAAATGACTTTGGAGCACAACTGCGGTGGAACTTCGATTCAAATGAGTAAAAAAAGCTCACATGTCGGAAATCTAAAAAATTATTTCTAAATCCCACTAAACACGGTTATGAAAAATCTGTAAGTTGCAATTAGCCGCTTGAGGACAATAACAAACAGTGGACTGCTTCATGGCCCGGCATTTGTTGTGTGAGTGCCAGGAAAAATTTGAACGGATCCAAACGTCCGTTCACTATCACATGGTTCGCACCGACAAGAAGCGCGAAATTTAAATTCGGGTGTAGATAGGCTGCCTATGCTGTACAGTATGTATGTTACAAGTATATAAATGAATACCACGGATCTACTGAGTGAATGTGAGTGGGGCAATAGGAGACAATCGTTTTAGAGCACTGCTACAGTACAGTATAAGCATGTTCGTAAATTTATTACGAAGTTACTATTGTAAAAGCCTTTATTTGCGAGTAGGAACGAAGTTACTAAACGAGTGAAGTTATCCGTAAAACTTACTGAATTATTACAAGTATGAAACCTGTGACAAGTTTATGAAAGTAACGAAAGACAATTTAGCTGTGAACGAATATGCTATTCAAAAATGTTTCCAAAATAAATATTGTCTTTACATTGTATTCTTATGTACCAATTGAAAATCTTGCTTAACCCAGATATTTCGACAGGTAGTAGTAATGTTTGGAACATATGACATTTCTTACAGCTACCAATTACTGCGAGGGCGTTTCGACTGAGGCTTGATTAAACTTGTAATCGGCGAGGGAGTATGGACTGAAGGGCCAGGGCTAGGGGTTTGGCAATCTTCTGGACGAAGTTTTCTTTGTTGAGGGGTGCCGAATCCGAAGAACATCTTCTTAAATGCATTATTTTCGTTCTCCTTGTGGTCATCGTCTGGTTTTGATGTGAATGCTGAGGCTGGCATGTCGTGTTGACATGCATTTTCCTGAAACGCAGGGGCCTCAATTGGCTTCGCAAACATTTCTTCACGGAATCGTTCCAAATGGTTCTCGAACAGGGTCCAGTCAGTGTAATTGCGAACCTATGGAAATAATATTGTGTGACAAGAAGGCTAAATGCAGTGTTAGGATGATTGACGAAATCGTTAGGGATGCTTACAGAGGAACGGACCCATTTTGACAAAGACTGAGTATACTTCTGGTTTCGTATGAACCTGTCATCGACTAGTAAAATGGCTCCCCAATCGTTTCTATGCCGAATGCATCGTCCTAGTGCTTGATTCAGAGCCCTAAAACATAAAATCGTGAGTGTTTTAGCTTTAGAGTTACATATACAAGGCTCGGAGTCCTAAACGTCCAAAACTTACCTAAAAGCTTGAATTTCGTACCAGTCCATTCCTGGAAGCAGACCACGAGACATATTTTTGTTATTGTACTCGCGCTTCATTTCCACTTGGAGGTCTTTGAAGTTTGGAAATGGTATTCCAACCTGGAGCACCAAAAATGTGTTATTCGGAATGCTGATTTGGATACTTTTTGCTATGTGCTAATTAAATACTTACGCAAATAACGGCTCTGGCATTATTATCTGCGAAGTCCAACCCTTCACTGACTTTTCCTCGGCAAACAGCAAAGAAAAGCCCTCCGGTAACCTACATTGTTATAAAAACATTTGAAACTTACACGTTCTTTCATTTTGGAATTTTTAGAACGCAATACAATTATACCGACGATACTGGGTCTGCACCAGAATTGGCTTCATAAAATAGTTGAATAGCTTCTTCGAAATCAGCGGCACCAGTTCGTGGTTCTGTCAAGACTCTCTTTACTAATTTGAGCTGCGTCCAAAGGCCTGTCTGCTCCCATCTACAACAAAAGGGACGAAAATAATTTATAGAAATCATTATCTGTCAAAGTAAGGTGGCAACCATATTTACCTGGCGATGAGTTTATCCATCAATCTGTAAGAGGGAAGAAAACACAAAACGCCGAAAGGCATTTTTGTGCAAACTTGTAAAACAAGCCGTCCTAGTTCATCTTGGTAGTTGAAAGTTTCCACAGATCTATAAGATCCATTTAAAGTAACTTGTTCGGGTCCAGCACCAATCATTCCAACCAGGACCTGCGAATTACAAAACATTGTGATCAACATTACCTTGAAATTCACCATTAACGGGCATCTATTTACCGCATACCTGGTTGGGGTCAATCACATGAGAAGCCTCCAATTTAATCGGAAAAACTGCCCCAAGCTCGGACTCAAAAGATCTGATAGGACTCAAAGTTCCCGAAGTTAGTACGACAGAATGTGTTTCCTGGAACGCCTGAAGAATAAATAATCGGAGCTATAATTTTGCCTTTCAGAGAGGAATTCACATTTCACGATTACAACCTATATTACGTTCGAACCTCAAAAGCTATCGCAGGATTCAAACACCACAAGTTGATTGAAAACGATTCCTTATTATTCGTTTGTTTTCCCCTTTGACGTTGGCGAACTGTTTGTTTGAGAACTGCCACTCGATAATCATCCATGAACTTTTTATTCAAGGAGGAAAAGATTCGGAAAACTTGTTCCGTCGTTCTGATCGCCATTTGGTTAACCATAGGAATGCCATCTCTAGCGTTCATGTTAGCTTCTTTCATCTTCATCAGTTCTTCTTCGCGGTGCTTTGCAATCACTACGAAATGTTCCTGCAAATTCAACAATTTGTATGTAGTATCCAATAGACAAGCAACTACTTATCATTACTGGATTTATCAATTTATCGTAAGGTATATTACCTGAGCTTTGCTGATGTACTGCTCCGTCATGCCAATGTGGCTCCACTGGGCTACAGCTTCAATTCCGGTCCAACACCGTCCGGAAGTTTCGAAATCCAAAGTGGCAAGGATATTTTCCTTGTCATGGTCCGATATCCATCCAGCAAAAGTGGAAAGAAATTTTGACTGAAGAGAAGTTGGTTAAAGGAACACAAATGTTAGATGCCGGTTCGTAACAGAACACATACGGTTATACTTTCACTCACAACAAATCCATGACCAAAAGAATCAAAACTTCCCGGTACGCTTTGAATTTTCTCGAAATCCTGCATTGCGTCTTGAATATCATCAATAAGGAGCGTAACAGCCGACGCTTCCCGCGATGCATCTTCCATATTGTGGGCTTCATCAAATATAACTATGCTGCTCTTCAGGTCAATTTTCATCTGTGAACGGCAAAAATTTCATAAGAAAAAGATAGTGTGCTGATAAATAATGGAAAAATGGCTCCCGGGACTTACACTTTCACGAATAAGAGGATCTATTATATAGTTGTAAGGACAAAATATCAGGTCAGCGCCCATCATCAAGTTCCGCGATATGAAATACGGGCACGCTCTATTCTGTATTAGAACAACTCAGTTAGTATAGGTCTTCAATGTGCATTAAGGAGATCAAAAGGCTCTTACATCTCTGCCCACTTGCACGATATCTTCCAGGTCGAAACCGTGACGCAGACCACGACGGTTGAGCTCGCCATATGAGCTCAACTTTTTCGAATTGTTGAACCATTCGCAACCCATACCCTGGACATAGAAACCAGCATTTAAACATGCAATGTCGCAAGAAAATAAATTCAGATGACTGCTAAAGTAAACTTACCGATGAATCCAATAGTTCCTGACAAGCGTCGTTTTTGTTAGACAACCTCTGGACAACAGTGTTGACACATGTATGTTCTCGGCTAGCTAATATCACAGTTCTGTTGACACAACGAGTAATTCGTGAATAATTTCAAAAACTAGAACAGTAAACATAACTGTAGCTGGTAGCCATCTAATAAGGCCGAAACGATTCCAGTATCACACGCTCAAGATCAGTTAGTGCACAAAATAAAAGCGAAACGTTAATTGTAGTCATTAATAACACTCGAAAATTTTGGAACGAGTTTTCTGTAATATTCATCCATTAGCCATCAAATAAACGTATTTTTTCCTCTTTTAGAAAGAAAATCCTGCCAAGTTAATGAAAATGGAAACTGTCTAACCGAATTGTAAACTAGCTGTATTGTATTATCTCACAAGATGATTTTAATAGAAAACTCAAGGGTCTGCCATCCGAATAATACATGCAGTACATACTACGATCAGCAATTGCATCAGAGTGACAAAATAGTTTGTACAAAGGCCCCATTCAGTACAACTGTTTCTTTCCTATGTGAAATTCATTTTGCTAAACAGACGCACGCGCTAACACCTATAGATATAAAAATTGGACAATCCAACTACATCGCTGAATTCCGATACTTAAACGAAAGAGCCTATTCAGGACTCAAGATTACATGCATACATTTTAAACCTAGCAAACGAAGTTCAAATGAAACGGCCAAAGATATATGAGCCGACTATTTTATAGCTAATAAGAACATTCCCGGCGTTTCTCATGCAAGCAACCTAGATAGAGCCCTCAGGAAAGAACGGGCGTTTGTTTAGAACGAAAACAAGAATTCGTAACAGAATAAGAGCATCCCACAAGAAGCAAACCGCTTGAATGAACACCAAATAAGAAGACAAAAGGAACGAAATAAACACAAGATAAGAAAATATGATATAGCCTGTTCTCTCAGTTAGCGGTTCATTCTTCTACAACAAGATTTTAGCTATATATAATAGTGAGAAAGAAGGGTAAGCAACAGATAAAAGAGAAAGACAGCATATAATCATCAAAGGAAATCGTATTCATTCAGAAACTCAGCCATCCAGAATAGAGTATTGCTGGAGGCCAGTAAACTTCATCATAATGTGGGCAAACTCAAATTCAGACAAACTCCACTCATTTCTTACATAGCCGCCTGTAAATTCCCTTTCCTCTGACAAATTTCCCTCAGAACTGATAACTGCGAAAAGGATCAAATCACCTTCATACCGCATCCTGCACAATAGTTCATAATCCAACTATCAGATACCAAAGTCATATGCATCATTCCATAAACACAAATTTACCTGGCATCCCGATACACAGTTTTCCTCAGCTCCCTAGTGATCTGGGCTATTTGTTTATGAGTTCGAGTTCCGAAGAAAATTCTAGGAACCCTATCAAAAAACACAAAATTATTAACCATCAGTGTTAACATCACAACAAAAGTTACTAACGTGCTGCCATCCGTACCTAAGCAGTTTCTCCTTCATTTCTTTTCCTTCCTCATCCACGGACGAAGCCATCAACTTGAACAATTCTTCCTCGTCCTTCGCGATATCACCGGACTTGTCCTCCTTCGTTCCATTATTTTCAGTCTACAAACACAATAGTAATTTAGTGTTCCAGTCAGAAATCTATAGACACAATCGACTACTGCTGCCACATACCTTAATGTGCAACCCAGCACCTTTTTTCGACCTCTTTTTAGGCTGGAAATCGTCTTCATCGTCTGTTACCGGGTATTCTTCAATTTTCGGGCTACTGTCATCGATCCCGGATTCGTCAGAGGTCAGCAAGCTTGATTCTTCTGTACCAGCTTCCGACTGTCCACTAGAACCTGCAAACATGTAACCAACAAACTTATAGGCTCAATCAAAACTACATCATCATATCGAATTGGATTTTACAAAACTAAATACGGAACACGGGTGCCTTGTCTCCGATGATGCAACATTCCTGTCGGAAATTTGTGTAATAATATATTTTTTCACCCATCTCAAAGTGCTTCATCACCAACATAACGAGTTCGGCCTTATGCCCATGAAATCCAATTCCTACACCGAAACCAAGGAGTATAAAAATAATAACCTTAATGAAACTAACTTGTGCCATTATGCCGTAACATGAACGACGAAACTAATATTTCAACAACTTGTAACGAGCTGGTGGGCCCATGTCCGCGGACTTTCTCCCGGTTCAATTGACGAAGCAGCAGCTGTGTGAGATTGAATGTCCAGTCTCCGAGGGTAGCAATAGAAAATACATAGAGAGAGAGCCTATAAGCAATTTGTGGACGGCAGATGATGACGAAACACGTCATAGTCATGGTGAAAAGATGCAACAAACCCGAACTGAAATGTCCATCGATGCAGAAGATCAGAGGGAGATTGAGGAAATAATTGCCATGTTTCCCTGCACAGTGACTGAGCGAACAAGTGGAACTTATTCATCCAGCCAGGCAGCGAGTTCCAGCTTCCAAATTACCGTCCTCCAAGTCACACGAACCTACCGTATCATTATTACTATTATTAAAAGATCGCTTTGTCAACGCCAACTCTTTTCAATGAGCCCCTCAGGTCTAACAAACAGTCCAAAAGCAGGCCAGCCAGCCAGCCCCAGTCCACATTGGTAAATCAACAAAAGCTTATCTAAGCCCGGCCCACGAACGAATGTAAGGCTCCTTTCAGGCCCCTCGAGCAAGAACCAAAATCACCCTCTCCTCGCCCGGCTCTCTTTCTTTCCCACTATAGTCCTTTCCCCCAACGCCGATATTTTCATCTCGCCAGATCTATCACACCAACACATGACGCAACCTTCCCTAATAAATCCACACACACACACTTTTCTTCCTTTCTCTCAATGATGATGCCACTTCAAGTATTGACATGTGTCGGCTACAGCACTGCAAACCCACCCAGCAACCCAAGGATATCCAACCCGTACCGATTACATCCAACTTCACAAGACTCGACTCAAACACACACTGTATCAAGTTTCACCCTCTTATCTCTCAACTGCTTTCTTTTCATCTTTCTCTCTCATTCTCCTCACATGTATCACATCCTACCACTAGAATCTCATTATTATTTCAAATTTATACACAAATCTCCGACTCTTATCAAAAGCAAAACCAAACATACGACAGTAGTTGATTGTGAATTGATTGACAACAAAGGAGATTCTCGCATTCGATAATCGTTCCAAAAGAAGGCGCCGAGAAACATGCAAGTCCAAGTCCAGTCCAGATATCACAAACCTAGATAGCTCTACAACTCCCTCAGCATTAAACTTTAACCTTAGCAAATGACTGAACGAAACGCCCAATGATCAGAATTCGGCAGTCGACATTCTTCCTCTTTCAAGTGCTTGTAACTGCAAGATAGTATGTCAAACTTTATTATAACAATGACCTAAGGGTTAATTCTAATAATTTGCGAGTGCTGCCTGCATCGAAATTCTGCGCCTTTTATTCAAGAGACTACCAAATAAACTGAAAAACCAAAAGTCTATAAAGCTGTGTGACATGACTCTATAGACTTTCACAGATGAATAATGTCACTTGCAGCCCGTGGGTCGGAAAATTTGTCTCCCCAAGTCTGTGTCTATCTATCCGATTCGACACAACTGGGTTCCCCTCTCACCACTTGGATTCCCCTCGCAAGTACTTCAACCCTCTCCAGAATTAACGAGCTTTCAAAGTCCTCTCCTCATTCCGGATAAAATATTTCTTTTCAGTCAACCTTGCTGGGATGATTCAATTTAAAGAATTATTCCGCACTTTCATCTCCACTTTTCAGGCTTCAAAAATGCGTGTGGATCCTCCAACTTTCCAAACACTTGCATAGCATTGATCAGTGTTTGTGCCGTCATGTTCCTTATTTCCACGACTCCTTCCTCATGAAATCCTAAAAAACAATCTGCATTGCGCCCTTTCCTATATATGTCTCTTAAAATTTGCTAGGCCCGACTTTTCCATGAAAGCAATTCTACGAAAGTAAAGTACATGCGGTTTGTGAGATATTAAACAACACGTGCAAACTGATGCACAATCCGTGAAACATGCAAAAAGTTCGTTCGAAAACGTGAGACCTATCTCTCTGGTTATTAGCTAGACTCATGCACATGACATCAAAGGAAACTGTCACCAGAGGATTTTCATCTCGACTCGCTTTCACGTTCCAATCCTTCCACTATGGGGATTGCATCCATTTCCTCCGCAATCTTGGCAGAGGAAAAAGGAGTCTATAGTATTCCAGCCCAGGCTTTTTAAAACCCTTTTGGTAAAGTTGTCAGTGAGTGAGAGTGAAATAAAACATGCTTTCCTTCAACCCTTTCTACTTTCACTTTATTCTCTTCATGCAGTCAGTTGTACCAAAGGCGAGGTTCTTTAATCTCCAACTTTCAATCAGGATAATAACCATGACAAAAACTCAAGCTGCTGCTGCAGATCCGCCATGTTCTTTTCACTTTGAGTATTTGCTTTCACAACATGCTAGACTTGACACGCATAGCTTATCTACACTCGGGTTTGTTAGTACGTAACGCACACGTCGAAAAGTTTACAAACTGGCAACTTTTTCACTCGAATTTTGACGTCACTAGTGGTCTTGTAACAAGACTCTTGTTTCTACGCCATACTCTTGAAGGGAAAGTTACTAATTCTGAAAGCTTTCTTGCTGACTGCTGATATGTATGGCCATGAGATGCCGAACCAAGGCAACACTGTCTCTAGTGAGTCCAGGTTCGTGAATGAATCAAGAAGTACGAATACGATGATAGACTGGATAATCATGAAAAGAAGGAAAAGCAAAGACGACCCATGAATTCTTGAATCTCCAAAACTTAAAATGCATTTCTACATCCATCTAAATCATGAACTGACGTTTTGCCTTCAGAAAACAGCACCAGGTCACAGCACATGTCAGCTCGAGGTGTATCCCTCCCGGAAAATCATATGAGCAATGAAATACCCACCTAAATAATATACTGTATATGTATATATGTCCGATTAAAATTTTAAATTTCTGCCCATCCTTAGCTGGCAGCCAAATAAGTGCTGAAAATTTGCCGTGTAAATAGCGAATGTAATTCACTGACTTACAGCACATGCAGGTGGCTGTTACTGAACTTGTGGTGATTGGAACTTAGTGAGTACTTTAGTAAACTACACAAATACTGCTGCTCAAGGAAGATTACTGATGCAATGTCAAATATGAGCTACAGCAGCAGATTGCTTAATTCAGAACGTGCATCGTGTCACAGTACAGTCGATGAGTAAAAGTTTTATCCAAGAACGATTATCCCGGTTGGGAAGCGTAAAAACTACTGTGAAGTATAATTTAATCATGATCAATCAAATGTATTTAATTTTTCTTACCGGCCTTTTCAGTCTGAATTGGAGAAGTTTTTTTCGCATTTCCTTCTGAACTCCGCAACTTTTCCGTTAGTTCCGCCATTCTTCTGTGCTTTTCAACTTGCCGAGCTTGGTATTTCATGATCAGTTCTTCATTTAATATTTTTACCCGATCTGAAATCACCGAGAAAATATATTTCATTAGTGAATCAGAAGATTCATTGGACGAGGAAAACGAGTAAAAAATCTACATTCGAAGCTTCATGATTGAAATCGCAGAGAAGTCCGTCTCAAAATCATGAAAGCAGATATCAAGTTCGGATGTACACATGTATGTCCCTAGTTTTTACCCCTAGTCTGATTCAAAAGCAGCAGGGCACGTTTCGAAGCCACGTAATGAAAAGCTGACTCCCCTGAGCTGCCCAATTACTCTTGGGACACAATGGATCCGGCTCGAAAACCATAGGGTTCAGTTCAGCCCTTTTCATGAGACAGCTAATATTGAATTTGATAGGACTACAATAAAAGGAATTGCGTAAAGGGGAATCCCACCATTGATGGCAGCCAACTACTTCAATCCTACTGTAAACAAAATACATGTTCACGTTATAAAGATATTGTGCCCCCATCTTTGTATTTCAGCTTTCCTACAACAACCCTTTCACTGACAAGATTCAATCTTCCAAACTGTTCTTTCTTTGCTCTTTCATGAAGCCCATGTCCAGTGAAACTAAATTAAGATCCTTTTGGAACAACAACACAACAAATGACATTAAGACGATGTCAAGTTTCCAACAAAGAGTTCTATAAAGTTCGGGCTCGAACCCAACTTGTTGTTGAAGGGTTTCCACATTAGTTCGAAATCTAGTCGGATTTTGTCAATCTATGTATGATCTGCAGTATACATTTACTATTCATTCACGAACGAATTGGTTGTAGTTGTGAATTTTGCATTTATCTTTCACGCGAAATCTGTCGAATGCTGAAACTTGTAGAAATTAGCCCTTCCTTCAATCTAAAATTCTCAAAGCATGTAGAAAAACTTAAGAAAAAGACATGATTAAGCAGTCTCTTTGGGCAACGATTCAAAATTAGTCACAGAATGACAGGAGAAACGAAACGGAATGACGGAAGAAAAATGCAGAGAGCGCATGAGAAGTAGGCACTACCCGCCATGCGGGTTCTCAGGGAAAAGATGGTGCGAACCAATGGATGACCCGAACACCACAGATGCCTCGAATCTCACGCCCTGAACGTGTTTCCTACAACGCCGGAGTCTTTTATTGATTCAACGCCATGATGGCATAACCCGGGGGAGCAAAACTAGGGGAAGGATATTATATTCACATTTTCCTTTTGCTACGCGACGAGCGCAAACATCTTCCCACACGTTCACGTTATTTCACACTTTTTTCTTTTCCTTCACATGCATATCAACAAGGAATCTCACCTGCTTCATAACGCTGCCAGGCCAGTGCTGAACACAGTAAAGCCAGAGACTTGCCGGATCCCGTAGGACTTTCCAGTAGACAGTTCTGTCTCCTTTTCAATCCGTCAATGACCTGTAAAAGTTGATCATATTTATAATAAGCGCTACTTTTTAAACCAAAGCTTGATTCAACGGAATGTCGTACAACTTACTTTGGCCATCATAGCGACTTGAGAAGGGTAAGCTTTAGCCGGGAATTCTACTGTAACACCTCCAATCTTGTATGAGGTAGGCCCTGCGCTTGGTCCCGGTTGCGTCGGTGGCGCTTGCGTATCATATCCTTGGGTAGGTTTCGCATTTTGTGTAAATGACATGATCTAAGTCGTTTTTGTAGCTGATTCTCAGGTTTAGAAGGTTGTGAATTCCTTTACAAACATCAGTCTGAAGCTGGTCTTCTTGTGCCGCCCACAGCTCCGAAGTAGACCATCCGCCTGGAAAGAAATCAAATAGCAGTTAAATTTCAGCGTCTAACTGTCAATTTCTTCTACTAACAACTTCGACGAGTTTTCTGAAGTACAGAGTCAAGTTTTTCTGTTTTGAATTCAAACTTTTATGCCTGCAGAAGGCGATGCATGGAGTTGTATCCGATTTTTTTCCTTTAAAACTGGCCGAGTACTGAAGAACAAAAGAAGTTGAGCAGCGGCCCAAATAAATTGGATGTTTATACAAGTCCGTTCGTTAAAATGTATTTCCGTTTGGCCACAGCAGTCCTTCAAAGGCGCACTTTCATATCTTCACCATGTCAAATTTGGGATCTTGAACACCAAAACAGCTGTTACTGGGCCTACGGATTTCGATCGAAGCTGAAACTTTCCAGGGACAAAGAAGGGACCCAAGGGTCACTCAAAAACATTCAAAGTTCACCGTAGATGCCGTTTGATAACATTGCGTTCTCAAATCCGACCACAACAAGTGACCCGACACCGAAACACCGCGGGCTTAAAATTCAAACCTGCTTTTCGCTCTTTTGAGCATTTTAGCCGTAGACCAAAGCGAAGTTGGCCCCCTTCATCAACGCATACAACTGTAATTTTCAATTGGCCATTTTGACAGACTAACTTGATGCCAAAGCAGTCTGTCGAAATGGCTCATCCAGCCAGATACATACAAGATATCCTAATCCTAGCCCTAGACACCCAGCCAGATACCATACCTTTTGGAGGAGGTCTGTCAAGTTCATCCAAACCTAAAGTAGCGAAACAAGTCCCATGTAACGAATTGAAACTACACAGCATCAAGAATTCGAAACTGAAACTACAGACAGTCTAAAGTAACACCATTGGTCTAATGGCGGTCTCATCAGACTACTGACTCTAATCACACAATATATGTAAATATTTTCAGTGAAACAAAGAGTTCAGTTTTCAGTGGAGCTTACCAGATCGATATCTCCGAGTCTCATCAATTTTTAGCGTTTGATGCACGGTCACAAACTTCAAAAAGGTCAACACGTTCGCCACAATCAAATTATTCTACACGTAAAACTGTACTTAGACCATCAACCAATTGCAGCAATGTAATTGTAACTAAAATTTCATTGACGGCAGTTCTCAAGTTAATTTTTCGTACATGTATTGGATTGGAACGTCACAATGAATGAATCACATGGTGAATTTCCTCCTTCATCAGACGGCAGAGAATACCGCTCAAAATATTTCGCGCTCTTCTATTTGAACGGCCGTGTTCCTAAATGAATCCGCTAGATGGCAGCACGTTAGGCTTACAGATACTGTGCCGTCTAAAAAGCCTTGATGCATAAACGTTTCTGCATCCTCCAAAATCACAAACTGCCATTACTAAACATGGATTAATGTCGTAAGTTTTCAATCAAGATTTCAATGACTGAAAAAAATGCAATTTTATATTATACTGAATGTTAAAAGAGAGAGTTCAAAACGTCTGCCTGGATAGTTTTATAGTATACTTTCTTGCTTTTGGATGTCACCCAGTGTCACCGCAGTCTGACTGGAGCAAGCCATGCTCAAACTATAACCAGTGGGTGTCGATTACAGACAATTAGAACAATTACATCCACACTTGCAACTGTGAAATAATTGTTTGAACGGCGGCGCGCCTTCCTTCCGGTGTCAGACACGTATTATGTACGCAAGGTGGTAATTGATTGAGAAATTATATATCCTTGTGCAGGCCATGTCCAGATAAAACAGCAACCAACCTACATGGTTACTAAACTGTCCAAGTCTGCCACATCCTTGTTTTCTACCGAAAATTCCAAGGTAAAAATTACCTACTGCCATTGGAACAATACTATATGTACAAATGCGGGCGTGCAAAATTCTAGACGACAAAGGTCAGGATGGGAACAAACCATAGCCAACATTTCTCTTGGCGCTGTTCATTTAAAAGATGAAAAAAGTATGTGTTTTTTTCAAGCGAAATAACCACTGAAAAATATTTAGAAAAGTATTTTTCAGTTATGCCAATCTTTTCAAACATAGAGAAGAATCTCCTAAACATTGGACGAAACTAAAAATACTTAACCATTAAATACGCCAAATAATCCATCATCAAGTGTGTGGCTTGCTTCACCCCGTGTGCAATTTATTCCAAGGGTTTTCCGGAAAGGAACGTAAAAGCAGATTTAAGGTCAAATTAGGTTCCGCCTCTGTATACCCTCTTCCATTACATTTACTTTAGAATACATTACACATTCATGATGTTGAATGGAAAAGATCAGTTGCACTTGAGACCGATTCATCACCGAAAAAGGGCCAAAGAGGGTTTTATGACAAAACTACAATTTCTCGGACATTTTTACTCTTCATTTACTTTACTGCCAAATGCTTGTACTGTATCTTCGAGGGTAGGCGCAATATATAATATATTCCAGAACCGTAAAGCCTGTGCGACCTATGATGAAACCATCGGATGAGCTACATGTGCATATTTGTACACTTGGCAAATTACAAAATTAACTTCAATTACAAATGTTAGTATCTTAAGCAAATAACGTCGCTGTCTATCCGCGTAGCTTACAGCAAAGTCATGTGCGACTTTCAGGCGTGAAGGTGAGGCTTTAATTGATTTTAATTGACGCTTGCATGCGATTCCAATCAGTAAAATGCCCCCAGAGATAGCAAACTGTTGTATTTGGGTAACCACGAAGGTGTGTACGGACACCGTGTCATGAAAATTGCCGGCATTTCTTTGAAATCACACTTGAAACAAATGCAACACTCCCATCACCCCACGATTCTACTCCCACGCGCTTCATTTTTATTTAAACATTCTGAATTATTCTCGTGCAATTAATGACGCCCGGACCACCCATCATGAACGTATTGATTAACACGAATATGCACTAGGATAACAATCAAACACCTGAGTCCTGCAACCAAACACGTAAACGTTTAAATGCATATGAATAAACTTTTCCCATTTTGGGACAGGCTACATACCCAATTATAACCGACGTTGCAAAACAAAAAAACAGACAAAACAATAATTTTAAAAACTTTAGATGTCTTTGCCATCAGATTGCATAGTTCCAAGTCCCAATACGATCGGAATGAGAAATAGCGTTTTCACGTTTCTTCAGGCTCTCAAGACTCCCAAGGTTTAAATGTCCAAAAGCAGGAGCTCTTCCAGCTCCGATTGAAACAATTGCCTCAACAAGGGAAATTTGCAATACCGCTTTTTGTATCACAACAAATCACGCTCAACTCAACATTCCCTCAAGTTCTTGACAGCGGCTTCGAATGACATGGAAACAACATTTATTGCGGACATTCAAAGGGACTGGTGGCTGGTTTGAGGGAGGGAAGCGGTGATTAGAACAAGGACGATGATGATGACGTTGTAACGTTTATGAAAATGGCAAGCTCCATACGGAGAGGCGGAAGTGAGAATGGGGAATCTGGGTTCCGATTTCGGTCGTATCGCAGCAGTGGGTCCGATTAATCCAAGGAAGCGGAGATATGCTACAAGGGTGGTTACCACTGGCTCAAGGAATATTATTATTATTATTATTATGACGAAATTTCTCTATCCGAGTGAAAATAATGCAATCCGATTAATCTATAAAATACGGCGAAAAGTCCCCAAAGAAAGTATATACATGTGTATTATACGACGTCCCCTTGGATGTCTTCTTTCCCGGTCGGTCGTCGGTATGCACTTGCCCGGGATGAGGTCCGTGTTATTGCCATGTATATTTCCCTATCTGTTTCGACTTGTTAGGCTGGGTACCAAAGGTACCCGAGCCTCATGCAATCACTTTTGTCTGTGCGCCACAACCCCTTTGTGCACATGTGTGTACATATGTCGCCACAACTCCTTTGTGCACATTGTGTGTACATATGTGGCGCACAGACGCCGACGATTATATATAACCCCCCCCCCCCACCCTGCATTTGATACCACGTTATTTGTCACTCTGCCGTGGTTGTTGGCTTCAACACACAGTCTCCTGCTGCAGGTTTGAACATGCTTGCTCCTACCGCATATGTTGGGGCATGCTGGTTCGAACTTGCATCATGTGCATATGTCTTGGTGTTGCAAGCATAGCAGTCATGCTTGCTCCTTTTCACAGACTTTGGCGCATTCGGGTTTGAACATGTTATGCTCATACGAAATCCGGAATGCTTGCCATGCGTCATGCTTTTCTGTTCATGCTCCTCTGTTTGTCATCATCAGCAGCCAGGCTCAGAGACGTCTTTCTCGCCTTCGACATAGGCCAAGATGCAGACTCTATGGAGAAACGTACTGTCCGTGGACAGAAGAACAGACTGCCCGTTGACAGACAAACTGATTGTCCGAGGACAGAAGAACAGATTGTTCTAGAGCACAGACTTTTAGAACAAAAGAACAGACTGTCCGAGGACAGAAGAACAGACTGTCTTGGGACAGAATAATATATTGTCCGAGAACATGGACGAAATTTAGGTGCCCAGCCTTCCGAGTTC